>JAEBDU010013430.1:2452371-2525193 GCA_016802625.1 Heliconius numata | reverse complement strand
AAGTGAAAAATAATTATATAAAGATTTTATAATTTTGAAGTCGGTGCAAAGTAAAACAAACAGGCTTAGTAATTAGATTTGACACCGACTTCAAAATTATAAAATCTTTATATAATTATTTTTCACTTTTTAGTTCGTTGTTAGAAGTCGGTTTTTCTTTTTGTTAAAAATTAATTTTATATGAATATTTGTAATATTATTTAACAATCTTATCATTTTATTCATTTAATACAAGTAAATGTTAGAATATTAATCTACTGAATATACTTTTATTAAATTAGTGAATCAATTTTACATTTTTAAATATAAATTATTATAAAAAAGATACATTTAAAAATATAAAAAAACCACTCTTCCGAGGGCGGGACAAGGGTCCAAGCCATCGGTGGCTAGGGCTCCAGAGAGAGGAACCTCCGCACAATACGTGCCGTCTCAAGTAATACTGCCTTCTGTATCCGGTTCTTGATCCAACAGCTAAGCGATAGCCTCTTAAGGTGTTGGTCGAGGCTTTTCGCTATTAAACCGTTAACCGAAACCACTATCGGTACAATGATAGTCGCATTGACATCCCACATGGCGGTAATCTCATGGGCTAGGTCCAAATATTTAGATTGTTTTTCTTTTTCGGCCTTCACGAGATTTTCATCATGTGGGATAGTAACGTCAACAATCACTGCGCGGCGCGCCGCTCGGTCTACTAGTACTATATCAGGTCTATTGGCAACAATATACCTGTCAGTAATAATAGACCGATCCCAGTAGAGCAAAGCACAGCTATTTTCAAGAACAGACATGGGATTGTACCTGTAGTAAGGCACCTCCAATTCTACAAGGCCATATTGAAGAGCAAGTTGCTGGTGTATTATCTTGGCTACTTGATTGTGTCTATGCAAATACTCGCCATTAGCAAGATGAGAACAACCAGAGACAATATGTCTGAGGGACTCCCCAGGTCGATGACACGCCCGGCAGATGTCGATAGTGCCATCTTTCATAATATGTCTCTGGTAGTTCCGTGTCTTGATAACTTCGTCCATAATTGCACAGACAAAACCTTCAGTTTCTCCGAAAAGATCCCCGAACTGTAACCAAGATAATGATGAAACAGTATCCACATCCTGGCCCACTAGGGCTCTATGGAATCTACCATGCAGCTCCTTGCTCTTCCATACAGCCATGCGATCAGAAGTAGTAAGTACTACAGGCCGACGCCAGTTCTCTTTGCCCAAGGAAAGAGGAGTAAGGCCTTTGTCAACTGTTACCACATCCTTGTGCATATCCACGTCAATCTTGAGAAAATATTCTCTAAGACTGCATACCTCGTGGTTATGGAGGTTCTTGACATTCAAAAAGCCACGACCTCCACACTTACGCGGGATATACAGTCTCATTACAGACGAACGCGGATGGTGCATTCGGTATGTCGTCAACAATTTACGTATTTGGCGATCTACGGAGTCTAACTCAGTCTGTGTCCATCTTACAATGCCAAAAGTATAGGCTAAAAGCGGCATAACCCAACCGTTGAAAGCACGCACCTTGTTGCCACCAGATAAAAGGCTGCTAAGCACTTTTTTCAGGCGGCTAAAGAAACGCTCCTTCACCAATTGCTTTATGCTCCGCTCATCAATACCCAATGCTTCAGACATTCCAAGATATTTATAAGTCTCACCTTCACCAAGAGTTCTGAAGGAAACAGAATCTGAAATGCAAATATTATCAGATCTGATCACACTCCCCCGCACTACATGCATGCTAGCACATTTATCGACGCCAAATTCCATTCTTATATCACTACTAAAAGTTTGAGTTACCTTTAGTAGCCGCATAAGATCAGAACGTTTTGACGCAAATAATTTCAGATCATCCATGTACAGCAAGTGAGATATGACCTTACCCCCCCGGCGAAGACGAAAGCCTAAACCTGAATCCTCTAACATAGTGCTAAGAGGATTCAGAGCTAGGCAAAACCATAAAGGACTCAGACTGTCACCCTGAAATATACCCCTCTTTATCCTTATCGGTTCAGACGTTGCAGGAATATCACACTCCCCTAGATGACGAAGGACAGTGACCCATTGTCCCATACAAGCCTCCAAAAATGATCTCAAAGTAATATCAATCTTATATAACTCCAAGACCTTCAAGAGCCAAGTATGTGGCACTGAATCATATGCCTTCTTATAGTCTATCCAAGCAGTAGTGAGATTTTTCCTGTTCCGCCTTACCTGTTGGCTTATAGTTGTGTCAATGAGAAGAAGTTCCTTTGTACCACGGCCACCAGCCTTACACCCATTCTGAGTCGGTGCCAAAATTTTATTACGAACAATATGTCCTGTGATTTTTTTATTCAGAATAGATGTAAGGAGCTTATAGATGGTAGGTAAGCATGTTATTGGGCGATAGTTTTTAGGCTCTGTGGTACATCCGGATTTGTATGACAGGAATGTTACACCTGTTGTCAAAAAATGTTGGTAACGATCCAGAGTCAAGGGCATCCTGGAATTGTGTTGCGAAAACGGAGTGTGAACTGCGAAACCACTTCAGCCAGAAATTATGCAACCCATCTAGCCCGGGACATTTCCAATTACTAGCATAACGAATAGCACACCTCACGTCAATTTCGCTTATTTTTATAGATCTCATTGGTATAATATTTTCGCAATTTTTCGCAATATCACAAAACCATTCACCCTCAGTGTGTTCAACAGGAGCCGACCATATACTACGCCAAAAATCAGCACTAGCATCTGGATTCGGAATCTCGCAATTAACCACACTATCCCCAGAACGTTCCCATTTCCTGTATACACTCCGTTGGTTCTTTTGAAAGGCACTATTCTGATTGTATCGATCCCATCGTTCTCTATATCTTCTAATGCGTTTTGCCAATGCATAGAGTTTCTGTTTCAGAAAGTCAATACGGTTTGTGACGTTAGCCATATACTCACTGGGCTTTAAATTTGTTCCAGCAAATGCTTCCGCCACAAACCGCATGACCCTCGGTCGACGATTACCCGACTTGAAACTTATTAGCTTGCCAATGAGGATTCTAGTCAGATTGATACGCTTTTCGGTGTCGTACTGCCATGCCGGCACCGTATGCTTTGATGCCTTAGTACCCCCTTTATTTGGGAACTGTACACCAGCAACACGACATACAGCTACAGCACCACAATACAACAATGAATGCGTATCAGTAAGATCGTTACAGTTGTTAAAATGACTTGGCAAATGTTGATCTAGAATCCTCACTAGTGCTATGTTACGTCTATGCATAGGCAAACGAGGTAATTTTGGTCTGAGATCTACCGGAATGGAACCATATTCCAAAATAGCATCTTTCAAGCTTCTCCTCAATCGCTCATCATCCTGGGCACTAACAGACAACTCAATATTACCTTGCGACTCAATGTTGGCGTGCTGGAACTGTGACCTGATGTCGCAACTGTTGTTGTTGGTAGTATTGACCTGCTGAAAGCTCAAGCGTAGCCTTTCCAGTACGGATTCATCCAGCAGATGACGTCGCTGAATGATCCGCACCCTGTCCGACAGTCGCTGTGCAGTAACGGTCGCTGTTGGTTCAAGCTCCTGAAACATAGACAGTAACCTTGAACGATACGCAGTGAGGTTAGTTCCCCCCTCTGTTGCCCTATAGTACGCACGCATGACACTCTCGTTCAGCTGTTGAGACCATCTCATGCGAGGCACTTTACCACCGGTAGCGGGAGCCTTGTTGAGCATCCTCGACGCTCCTGGCTCCAAACCCTCCGCTGGTGGGATGTCGGCGCGCCGGCGTGGTCTTAAAGCCGGCCCTTCCGACTCTGACATTCCTTCCTCCGAACCCGCAGTCGAAGCCGCAGTGCGATAGTCGTCTTCTGACGACGGCGGTTGCGGATTCGAAGGGCAACATCTCCGCCCGTGGTGTTGGGAGTGCACTTGTCCTCCTGGCATCCGTCACTATTTTTTACTCTTGTGCCATCTTTTGCCAATATTTGTTTTAATTCTAGTAATCCAGATCATATTTTTGTATCCCATTTTCTTATGGTTTTGTACTTTTTCTAAATTATTTATTAATTTATATCAACAGTGAAAATTTTTCCTGACATGTTTGTTTGACGGTTGCTAGGGTTGTTATAATATAATATTATATTAATCTTATTTTTAACTTAATGTAAGTAGGTACTTATTTGAAAATATTGCTAATACTAAATCGAATCTCAAATACTTATTCCAAATGAATGAGCGCGCATTGACGACAACTTATTATATACGAAATCCCCGTATTTCATACTTGCTTGAGTTAATTTCGTTTTTAGGACTATTATTAAAAAAAGACTATATACTCTGCAGCTTTTGAATGTTTTAAAGTATTTTTTTTTATTTAAGTTAAATATATGAAATATTTTTATTTGACTGTAAAAGCGATGGTTGCAGGTTCGATTTCTACTCGGAGGAATTGGCAAGACAACGTGGCGCTGTCACGTCACGTTTATAGAATCTATTCTTAAGAAATACTTATAAAAGGCGATAATATAGAATTAATTTCGTTAATAACACACAGGTTTATTATGTAACTTTACTTTTCGATATAACTGTTAATTTAATAATTAATTTACCTCAAATTTCAATTTTATTCTTGTTGAAAACATAATTCTAAGATGAAAACTTCAAAGAATATGTTCTTGGAAGAGCAACATTTGCTTAGTTACATAAACTCCTTTTATTACTTAGAAACCTAATTATAATGTTCGTCATCTTCCGGACAAGGGATTTACTTAATAGAATGTAAATTAATATAGTTCAATAACGCACTTTCCTTTCCCTATATAATATGTCCATTCCCCACTAAAACAGGTTTAGAAGCGGAATTGAACGTCTTGTTTTGCGTCGTTACCAGAGCGAGTATTTCATTTCCTCTAATGGGAATCGAACCCACAACCTCTCTTCTTATATACTTTGCTACGCCTAGCCTGCTTCGATAAGCGTAAAGTTTATTTTAGAGAAAATTAGGTAGATTTTTTTTAGATTGACATCCATCATGGAAAAAAATATAGTTAAATATTTATAGCCTATTTATTATGCAAGGGGTAAATAAATATGTCTTTTTTTCCATAATAAAAACATATATACTCGTACTTATAATTTTTAATAGCAGTTAGCATTGATTTTGTCTCCAGTAATCCTATAACAGCGTCGCCCAGAACCTTGGAGAATCGAGAGGTAACCTTTGCGAATTCCGTTTAATGTCACATTCGCAGATGTATATATCAATTACGTAATGACCTTCCCTAAGTTATAATAAATTGTAAGGTTTTACTTTAAATTAATATTAGCATCAATATATTACAACTTGTTAATCAATGGATTATCTGACCCGATTTTAATGGGACTTTTACTGGAAGTTTGAGGAGATAGTGGAGCAACACATGTGCTACTAGTTACTATTTGAAATACCGGCGGGATTGGTGTTTACCCTGGAAAAAATACGTTTACTGCCTCCAAGTACTACCTACCGCTCTGATAGATACGAAATAACCAAATACAATAATATAATTAAAGCGGGCGAAGCCGCGAACCGGCCCCTATATAACGACAAAAGTTGTAAGTATATTATTAAAATTATCTATATCTATATTTATACTTTCAACACTCGTGTCTACATGAAAAAGTGCAAACATTCAAAGAGTTGATGATACTCTACCCGCATAATTAGTCCGGGGAAAGTGAAACAATAATATATCTAATGGCAGCGATTTGGCGAACATGTGGTTTTGCTCTATTACAACATAATTTTAGATAATCGATGTACGCCGTATATTATGCCATTTTATAAATTAGGTTCCCACGGCGTAAGGTACCTACGTGCTTTACTCTTTCTGTTTTGTATTGTGAGATTATTTAAATGTTAGTAAAACGTTTATTAGATAGTATAAGTTATCTTCTATTTACAACAAATGCTGAATAAGAATAATGTTTATTGATTAGCAAATATATGTAGGTTTTCTATTCTCAATCACTGAAAATATATAAATCTTGTTAGTTGCCTGCCATAATTAAACTTATCACATATATATATTTTATTTGAATCAAATCCAAAGAACTAAGAAAAAATATTAATTTGAATTTCTAGTAGCATATCTGAACACTTCCATTCCCGACTCTCCGCACCATCCTGAAGGCATCGCGTATTTGTGAGTTTATCAGTGATAGAGATATTAAAAAAAATCATTTTCACAATTGGGAATCGAATCCCCAACTTGTCCAGCTTACAGTCACAGGCTCGTTCCCTTGAATTTAACAAATTTTCTATTCCAATTGAATATAAAGATTAATCTTGTGAAGCCTGAAAATATGTCATGCTTACCACGTATAGTATAAGGTGCTAAATAATATTTTCACCTGTTGCCCTAAGTGGCAAAAGGCCAAAGCTGAGTGAACAATAACATTGTATATGATAAATTCCAGTAGAGTCCCAGCATGCAATATCTTTGTATGACAGGGATTCCGGCCTCCTGTCCGTTATATTACATACTAGTCGTTTAATTATATCTAACGATCCAGGTATTTTCTATTACGGCTACGACGCCAAAGAAGATATTGCAATATGCTTTATTATATTAAAAGTATGGCTGAATGGAAATAACTATGGATTGTGTTTGATAAATGACATATATGCATACTATAAATATATACTTAAATATGCTAATAAATAATACTAAAATATTATGAAATATAATTGTATTTCTCTATCCAGAAATGTAAAATATATTCAAATTTCAAGAATGTCTTATACATATCTATATATATAAAATCGAAAGGTCACTCACTCATCACGAAATCTCAGAAACTACAGGTGGTAGGAATCTCAAATTTTGCATAGGAGTTACTTATAGGACGTAGGTGCTCGCTAAGACAGGAATTTGCAATATTCGACTTCTAAGGGGTTGTTTTTGGGGTTAAAAGTTTGTATGAAACGTCGTTACTACAAATGCTAGGAGTCTCAAATTTTGCATGGACGTCACTTTTTTGCAGTGACGTGCAAAGGACGTAGGTACTCATGGAGACACAAATTAATAATAACGTAGTTCACGCAGGCGAAGCCGCGGGCGGGCCGCTAGTATATAATAAATATCATACAAACAAGATGCGATGATAGCTAAACGCCACAGGGCGTATCTAAAATGCTTTGGTGTACAACGTAGGTGGAATTTACAGAGATGCTCTATCACTGCTACACATTCGTTTCCTGCTAACATGTTATTTCAATTGCTATAATTAGTTATCTTTGCTAATTACTAATTATTTTATGATTAATTTTATACATTTACCTTGAGCCACTTGTGTTAGTTACCTATGGCGTATATTAATGGCGTCCTGGGTTTTTATGAGATAAAATAATTATATAGGCAGCTTTTATAGCTTACTAGTTGCTCGCAACTTTGTTTGCATGAATCATGATGGGATCCCGTTTTTTTATGTTTCCGTAGGAATCTTGAGAAATTCTCTCTAAAATCTCTCTTAGTGCTCGTCTGCAATTGTAGGAAAATAATTTTAGCTTGTACATGCCAAATTTCAATTTTCTAAATGTAATAATAGGAAACGTGTGTCAGTGTCTTAATGGGAATGGGGTGTCCTAACATGAAGGTTCCAGGTCCTTATTTTTTTAAATCGTACATAAACTGTGGCATTGGAACTGTTTTTCAAGTGAATTTATTTTTAGTTTTAAAATAAATAAAATAAATATACATTTTATAATTTTAAATTAACTTCATTGTCATCACGTCAAGGTTTATTCACTCAGTAATAAGGCATACGGCCTTATTACTGTACCATATACAGTTTGAAAATAGGTTTATATAAATGTTGCCTGAGGTTTTACTATACTGGGTTAAAGTTCAGAATATTATAATATTTTTATAATTAAATATATTTTATAATAATATTATTAAAGATTTTCTTATATTAAGACTAAATATTTATTAAAAAAACTAAAGAATTTCTTTAAATAATACAGTTATGATTATTTTAAATATTATGAATGTTAATAGGTATATACTTCAGGAACATTTTGAAGTTCCATATCTCCGCATCGCCAGCACATTTCGCAGTGTTAAAGTGTGGGATGCTGCAATTTATAGATGCTGTATATCTCGTCAGAGCTGCCCATTGAAGCGTGGCCATTTCCTGTCTGTATTGAACTTATGTGGGCTGGCAACGAGACTTCATTAGGTAGTAGCGTAAAGTGGCCTAGGTCGAATTTTAGACTTTTTAAGAGAGTTTTCCGTCTGAATTCGAGGTATTGCTTGGAAATGGCGTAATATAAATTAATTTTTAACAAAAAGAAAAACCGACTTCTAACAACGAACTAAAAAGTGAAAAATAATTTTATTTAGTTTATTTGAGAATTTTATTTTATTTATTAGATTTTATAATTTTGAAGTCGGTGCCAAGTAAAACAAACAGGCTTAAAATCGGTTGGCGCGACATTGAGTTATTCGGCTATTAGTCGGGCACATGCCTAATGCAACTTGTCTTAAAGTTACGTGCTTTTCTCATGGATACCATTGTCAGACATGGACCAAAAAAAAATGGGACCATTCGAGAAGCTATACCTTCCAAATAAAAAAAATATATCAAAATCGGTTCACCTAATTAAAAGTTATGAGGCAACAAACATAAAAAAAAAAACAGTCGAATTGATAACCTCCTTTTCTTACAGAAGTCGGTTAAAAAATAATGACATTATACTATAGTAGTTTATTCTAGAAATAGAAGCCGTAGTAGAACAGAATCTGTCTGTAAATGCGACAGTTGATTCTCATTTATGGTAATAAATTACTCTTGAGGCCAGTCGTGACTCAAAACGAAGAATCGGGGAATCCAGAATTTGGTAAAAGGTTGGGAGTAAAGTGACTTAACACTAGGCATCTGCTTACCCTGATATATGCGGGATAAATGTTGTAAAATAATTAATCTTACTTCGAACACTCTATGCGAAATTTGGAAGAAAATTAGGGTAAGGGACCTTCCGTCATTGCCTAGGTTCCCTACCCTGCTGTGCGGGAATAAGCGTGAATCTGTTTTTATGTTTCATATAAAGTTATTCCACTTTAGTCGTATCCGCCTACAATAATATTCAATGATAGCTGTGATTTGTCGGTGTCGTTGTATTTAATTCTAACCATTGTTTTCTATATTGTTTTTTGATTCAAATTATATGTCATAATGTCATTGTTATGTTTTATCAAAAATATTACGTGAATTGTTGAAATGATAACATTGTGTGTGTATTATAAGTATTTGTTAATAGGTATAATAAATAATTTGCTTATTTATTTATAAGGTAGGTACTATTTTTTTGTTTGCTTGATAATAATTTAATTAAATTCAAATATACAATGAATATTATAAGACCATTGTGATGGCACTGGCGATGGCAGTGGGTTCGATCACCTCGGGTGAATGAGTCATCTTAATTTTCTCAATCTGGTAAAACAGAGTGCTGTGCCGCCACTCAATAGTCTCAATTAGTCACGATAGTACTAATAAACACCATCTCGAATTCAGACAGAAAAAAAGGAGAACACAGTGTCTTGACATAAGGTCTTTCTCCGTCTGTCCTGTTATGTGTGGGATAAAGCATAAAGCTGAAAAAAACTATCTATTAACAACCGTTAGTTACCTTCCTTTGTTATTACTATTTCGTGTTCATTTGCTTGTTTAGGAAATGAATTCAATTAAATTTAAATATTATAAAAGTTAACAAAACAATAAACTATATTTTCATTTACATTTTAAATAAATATTTATTAATTAATAAACTTCACATGGGTAACGGAGTGTCTTAACAATAGGTTTCCTCTGCTTACCATGCTTTGTGGGGTTTTTTTTACACAGCTATTCAACTTAATAGCCAATAAATAACATTATACTATAAGTATTATAAACTAACTTCTATTAAGATTTTCATTTTCATCATCCATTCTCCATTACTGCAACTTGACACGATAATAAAGTTGTAAGCGTATTATACTCTATACTACGAAGTGGTTTTGACTATAAGACGCTAACGAAATATTTCTTAGCGTGCCGTCGACATCTATGGCTGTAAGACACTTGTTTAAAATATTAAATCAAAATAAAAATCAGCTTCACGTTGTATATCACACACAGCAGGGTAGGTAAAGGGAACCTAGTGTCGAGACACTCCGTTCCCCACTTTTCGCCGAATTGTTCAAGTCATTGCGTGAAGAGTGGCGGAACCCAATGCTGGGTTATACTTTGGTACCAGAGCGAGGAAATCAAAATATTAAATATTAATGCATATTCTCTAGTGGGGATCGAACCCACAACCGTCGCGTTACAGTCACACTTTTGTGCCGCTGCGCCACGACGGCCTCATATTTAAAATTAAAAAAAATATCAAAAATTGTAATGGTATGGAAAAACCATATGGACGTAGAGTTATCAGATTTTAAATAAAAAGAAAACACACACTTGTTAATAAGTCAGCGAAAGTTAACCAATTGGTAAATGTTTTAAGTAAAGGATTTTGGGCACGGGTGTTAACGACTTTTGCTAGAAAAGTGTTAGAGTAAATTCGTCTTATATATATGACGTTTTCTTTAAAACTAAAAATTTGAAAGGCTAAAAAAAATTTTGGTCGTCATATATATTTTTTCTTTTTTACATAAACTGTTAATAAATTGCTTATCATATAGTCAATTGTCATTTTATATATTCAACCTACATCGACACCCACTCCTCACAACCTTGCGGCTTGGCAGTTAGTCATTAAGAGTTAAACTAAGAGGTCACAGGTAGGTATCATTATCTATGTGAAGTAATAATATTCGAGTCATATACGAGTATATTAATAAGATTTGTCTCTACGATATGACAAGACGAATTGCAGCGTTGGTTTCCGCTGCCCTACACGCATTGTCTCTTAACACTAGATTCTCCTTACCGTGCTATAAAAATATCTATTTTCTTTTTACATTTATTATGAAATAATTCTTAGTACTAATTTTAAGCACATAATCTCAACTAAGGCTGGTCAATTCGTTTCGGAGTATAGTATTACCGCATTGCGTCACTATCCTCCAACTTTTAGGGAAACTTGTTATCCTTTAAGGGTTTCTTATTCGGTAACTTGCTCAGGCGAGTGTTGATAACTTAATAATACACCGTACAATGTACACTTTTATTAAACTTATGTAATTATACGGATATAGTTAAGTGAATTAAGTCATTCGGTTACGATAGTATCATTTTATATCTTTGTTTTGCTGTGAAATTATGCAATAGAGGATAGTCGTGGCGGAATGTGTTCGGTGGAAAGTGTCTTAACTCTCCCCTCCTTAAGGTTCCCTCTGCCTAACCTGGTGTGTGCAGCAGGAAGCTGATTTAATTTAATTTTATTTTGTTTTTCTTTTTTATTATTAGGTATTTTGGAGTAGCAAAGCCAACTCAGTCCATTCTCCACTTTTCGCTTATTCTGTTGTGGCTTATTCCCTTCTTAGCGATTATTATTATTTTTTATTTTTACTTTCATATTTCATAACCCACTCTGTCTAATAAAACATAACGTTCGCGTGGTTTCGTTGCGTGACACACACGGTCTATCAGACACTCATTACAGCAAATACTATTTGATTACTTATTTTTGAAATATACATACGTACTAGTGGATGGTGCATTTAAATATCTATTCGACTGTTACAATTATACAAATAATTGTTTTAAATTAGACATCTAAATTAAAATTAAATAAACAATACCAAAATTTAAAATATCTGTAAAAAAATATCGAACAAGTAAAGCTTATTACACTGTTCAAGAATATTTAGAGGATAAACATGTATGGAATTAATGTCTATTGAATGTAATGCAGGATAGCTGCCAACTAATGTAACAGATTGTGATTGTACCATTGATTTTGAAAACAGCAACTGTTGAGTTTCTTGCCGGCTCTTCTCAGCAGAACTGCCTTCCGAACCGGTGGTAGCTTTTTGTTCATATGTTCATTCGACGATTCAAAAGTGCTTTTATAGTTTATTTGAAAATAAAAAAAATAAAAGCTTCAATACAGAATTGGCCGTCGTGGAGCAGCGGCACAGCGTCTGACTGAAACACGACGGTTGTCTTCTCTATTTCTACTCGGAGAAGGAAATGTTTTTATATTCTCGCTCTAGTGACAGGATAAACTGCGTCGTTGAGTCCCGCCATTTAGCCCGTAATGTCTTGGTACACTTGCACTTACTTGCACGTAAATAAGGCGGAAAGTAGAGAACGGAATGTCTTAAACTTAGGTCCCCTCTGCTGAAAATATACAAATGTAATTTATATTTATAAGAAAAAAAAGAACCATCAATGAATATTCCATGTTTCAATAGAAACCGCAATGCGACGTAACTCAGTGCAAGTTTAAAGTGTCTCGCAAGTAAGTAAAAGATTCAAGCTGTCCTTGTACTAGCCAACTCGCGCTTGCTTATGTATTTGTTCTCATTTGTGTTTCAAAACTGTAAACTTCGGTAAATCCTTAAATATCCTTGTTTTACATAGTATAAAATGTTTACTAAGACTTTGAATTTTTTACTGCTTTGTCTTAACAACTCTTTGGTTCTGGAGTTTTAAGTTCCAATATAAAAATAATAAGTGTATTTTTTATTTATTGAACCAAAAAAAAATATATACGAAGAAATACATACAAAAAATAAATAAAATATACGAAATTAAGACTACATAGGTGTAAAATTAAAAGAACGTTAGAATAAATACATTTTTAGGGTGATTGGACTTTAGTGTTCAATTTTCAATATTAAATGTATCAGACGAGTTATCATGAGTTTAAAGTTGTAGCTATCACAAAAAAATCACTACCTATTGAAATAAAACACTGTGAATTCTTAAAAGTTATTTTCCAAACAAATACAGTAAAATCTCTATTTTTTCTATTAGGTAACTGTTAATTCAATTTCATTTGATTGAACAAGTCTCTAATGCTTAAAGATATTAAAGTATAATAGAAAATAAACTTTAAAGTTTTAACTTTATTTTCATTGTTACTAAAGCTGCTATACCACTCAAGCACGAAGTTTCATTTCACTCCGTACTTAAGACATTAATTTCACCGATAAAGTTCAATAACAATATTTTAATTATTCCAAGCTCGATTCCCCCAAAACTTGGGAAGTTTCCTAAATTAAAATCGACGCTTGAAGCCGTGGCAGAATTATTAATGAAAAAATACTGTAGGTACAAGTTAATTGTTTCAGTTTTGCTTCCAAACAGTTACAACGAAATAAAGCTTTTGATTTTGACAGTTAAATAAACAAAGTTTGTTGTGAAATTTTGTAGTGAGTTAAAAAATGGAGAAATGGCTGTAGTAGTAATATTTATTTTGTGGGGTGTCGAGTTCCGCAACTTAATAGGCAATGCCTGCGGGATTCCGCGGAAAGTGGAGAGCGGAGTGTTTTAACTAGAAAGAGGGATCTGCCTACCCTGCTACAACGGGATATAACGTGAAGCTAAAAAAATACAATAAATAATAATATAAAATGTATTTCCACTTTTATCTCGTTACCAGTATAACATAATAGGACATATCGTTTATTTTCTGAAAAGGCAACATTCCTTGCACATTCAGCCTTCGTGATAAACGCTCAGCTGGCGTTCCCCATTGAAATATCCATTGGAGCGGAAGAAATGTACTGACATGTACCATTGATACTGACTTTTGTGCCTTCAGTTAGTGTTTTTCTGTTACTTTTGACTTTTTTTTATTTTACCTTCATACGAAAGTCTTAGATTGATTCTAGGATACATATTTTTACTTTGTTCTTCTTTATAGTTATTCGGTAGAATTTTTTGTTTAACTAAATAGATTTTTTATTCAGTTTTCGAAAAGATTGGTGGTTTTTAGTTGTGGGATAGGGAATTTAAGCTTGTATGTAGCGGACAAGCTGAAGGTATAGATAGGGAGTGTAAAGACACTCCGCTCTCTACTTTCCGCTGAATTCTGCAGGCATTGCGTGCTGAATGGCGAAACACCAGAGGGAAGAGATGAAAATATGAAATATTCCATTTCTGCTTATGGGAATTGAATCCATAACCTGTCGCATCTACAGTCATATGCCTGTGCCCCTGCACAACGATTGGCGAATTTGAATTTTAGAATCTTTTGTGCATATTTTACTCATGGATAAAAGTTTAAATTTCTTGCTTACTTTATTGGAAATTATTGTATACTACTTCAATTTAGGCAATTATCTTTATATAACTTCATACATACATGCGAGTATATGGGACTTATAATGTCTTTTTATACTTCATTAGAGTTATAATAAACTTATTGAATGTCACAAAAACACTTATATTTATTTGTTCCCTTTCTATCAATAAAAGTACATTCCCTCTCATAACTTTCACACCTGCCACGATAAGGATATTAAGAAGCTATAAATACAGACGATTCGCTTCCAACTGAAGCGGTCTTAGCACCTCGATGAAAATCGAGAAATGTGAAACTGGTATAGAAACGTTTTATTTCATTGTTCCTATTGTTATTCTATTATTATATGTTAAATAAATAAGTTATTAGTTTTTAAAAAGCCAACTACGTTTAAGTTTCCATCAACTACCTTTCAGTTCAGTTAAGTAGTCAGGTTTGGGATTTTTAATTAAGTATATGTCCTAAAGTCACGAGAGACGACTAGTATGTTATATATGGTGTGGTTAATAATAATAGCGTATTTATAAAAACAAAGCATTCTCATACGCTTCAGCGGTTAGCTTTTCTCTTGATATCGTTTTATTATAATATAAATATATTGTATTAATGATATATTAAATACCTGAAAGAATTTTAAATGCTAATGAAATAAAATTACTGACACAAAGAATACATGTTTTTAATCTTCATATAATATTTGTGTGCGTAATTTATATGAATGGGGTTGGCGTAGGTAACCTGTCATTACGACACTTCATTTGTCCATTTTCCACAGAATTCTTGCATTATTGCTTCCTGCGATTTGCCTTGTTAACAGGACGAAGAAATGAAAACATTAAATATTTTATTCTCCCGAGTGTTAATCGAACCCACAACCATTGCACTTACAGACACACTCTTGTGCCTCTCGAAGGCCTCAATAGTAATATGATAACAGATAGAAATAATTCCATGTATAGATAAAAAACATTATTGTATAAATAAGTAGACAAGATTAACTAAAATACCCAAAAAAACACCTACAAATGACACTTAAAATGTATGTCAAGGTGACTTCAGACAAGAATATCGTCGATTTTAACAATTTGAAGCTATTTTCAATGAATTTTGTTGACCTCTTACCTTAATATAAATCTTTAACCGGGCCATGATCGTTTAAAGTAGGTACCTACTCTTTTTATTATTATATTTGTGAATAATATTGTTATTTGTTTGCCATAATTATTTTTATTACGACTTTAATTTTTTCATTTTCTATAGCGGCATACTTATGCCGTTTGGTGGGCAGAGGGTACCAAGAGTCAAAAGACATTGCAGTGGCGAAACTCAACTCTGCGCTATGTCTTAAGATTATTGTGCTATGATATTTTAGACTCTTCAAAAACATCCCTCCCTTCTCTTAACCCTTAAATACCGTTTTTTCCTGATCAAAAAAAACTGCTAACAACCTATTAAGCAAATTTTCTGGAGTGACTAAGAACTATAAGTATAGGTATGTATATTATTAGAAGGTGGTTCAAATGTCGCTAATTGATTTATATTCTCTACTATATATTTATTATTTTCTAGCAGGCTAACACTCCAACCTGACGACATATTAAATTATATTAAAAGCTTCTAAAGTTTACTTCTTGACTTAATAGAATAACATATAACTACTACATATACAAGACTAATGAGACTATTATCATTATTGTCAACATAAAATTTAATTCCATTTAAAATCATATTCCCTACTAAACCGAATGTCAACAAGCAACCAACAACGACGTATGGCGGCATAACTTAATTCCGTTTAGCTGAAAGCTTTCTTTCATCATTCACGTCACGTTCGTCACAAATTGAACGTTCTCGTAGTCAACTGACAGCTAATGGACGGACAGACGTTTTGTGTGGCTGGTGGATATTGTTAACCGACTTTGCGAAAATAGGTATATGACTTTCACATGATTCCGTTTCTTATCTTTGATTCGCATACGTTCGTTGTGGCAAGGTTGGAATTCTGTTTTTTTCTGATGCTGTTTCTCGCTCTGGTCAGAGTAGGCAGAGGGAACCGGTGGACCCAGTGTTAGGACTCTGTTCCCATAAAGACAATTTCGTTCCCCACCTTCAATCAAATTCTGGAAACATTGCCTATAGAGTATCGAAACTCAAAGCCGACGCGTTTTGCCTTGTTAGCAAAGCGTGGAAATTATAATATGAAATATTTCATATCTTCGAATGGGAATCGAACCCACAACCTGTCGCGCTTACGGTCTTACCGTTGTTGTACTTCTGTTCTTCTTCTTGATTAATCTTGGCCTTCTAATTAGATAAGTAGTAACATTTTTTTATTGTACAAATATGAGGGATGATATTATGTTACGTTATAAATATTTATTAAAAGGAAAACTAATTCAAATATAATATAATCTTGATATATGTACATCCAAATAGTCAGTTTCTTACTGATCTTTTAGTATAGTAGATATGTAATATATAAAAAATGTCTTATAATAAACTAATGGACAAACTCTCCCAACCTGAAACGTAATAACTAAAGAAAATCACGTAATTCAATTACGAGATATTCTTTCGTTCAAAAGACAAACTTTGTCAGAATTAATAAAATACACAACATAATTGGCCTTTTCTTTCATGTTGGTAAAATATAGTACGGATAAGGAAAACGAGGTTTAATTTATTGCTGTAATTTTACTAAGCAAGCCCTATAACAGCTGTATCGCTGTTAGCGTAATTTGCTAAATATGTATATTATTGAAAAATATGCCGTCATGACGCAGATTTAACGTTTTCTTAATGAAAAAAGTTATATTATGTTATAGACTAGCTTTTATCTGTGGCTTCGCTCGCATGGTCAATTGGATATAATTAAATATATCCTCTATATAAACAACGTATATAAACAGTCTTCGATAAATCGATTATTCTATACAAAAAGATCTTTTAAATCGAAACAATGGTTTCCGAGATTAGCGCGTTCAACCAAACAAACTTCTCAGATTTATGGTACTAGTATAGAAACATAGATAATACGAGTACCATTACCCACTTTTCGCCGAATTCTGCTTACATTAAAAATATTTTCAGTTTCTCGGTCTAGTTAATCTAAGTGTCTGGCAAATTTTACCTCATTAGAGACACTAAAGGCTGACTTTTTATATGACATAATTATTAAGATGCCTGTCTAGACAAAAGCGGATCATTGAATTCTATTACCCATAATATATATCTACTAATGTTTTAAAAATTAAGAAAGTGGAACGCATTTGATTTGTAGTACCTACTTAGGAGACTGTAAATGCAACAAGTTGTGGGTTCGATTCCCTCTAGGAAATGGAATATTTAATATTATAAGTTCCTCTCTCCTGAATTCACCGGTATGTGGGAAACGAAAGTGCCTGAGAACGAAGTGTCTTACCACTAGGTTCCCACGTTCAATCTGCCTAAAAAAAAGAAACTTTAGTCTCTAAATATTCCTAAATTAACTGATAAGCCGTTCCCAATACCTGTCAGTGGAGTGACCTTTTAAGTTTGCTTTCTAAAACACAAATCCGTTTGGCGAAGTTAAAACGTTTAAGCGACAGGAGTCGACTTAAGTTGGTAATCTCTATTGATCGTTGACAGAATAAAGTCTGTTACTTACTTAGCTTAGGCCTTTCACGTGCTGATTTGTATCGCGTTCTTTATGTTCGACAACATTGTTTATAGGGATGTATGTGGGTAGTCTATACGATTTTTGCGTTTCGTTACGCTGTGCCCAGTAAATATTAGGGAGAGTGGTGGGAACATATACATAGTGATAAGACTCTCCTTTTTCCATTTTCTGCATCTTTTTGGGGACTGTGTGTTGAGTAGCCGAATTCAACGCCGCGTTTTGTCATTTTAGCAGAGCGAGAAATTGATTAGTTTTTCCGATGTCTTTGGGTTTATAGGCTTAAATATACAATAAATATTGAAAAACCGACTGCAAAATCTAAAAATAAAAAAGGGGTTTAATAGTCATTAGAATTATGAACAGTTAAATTTTTCTATGTAAAAGAAATACGTATTTAAGAATTATGTAACAAGAAATTGTTCTTTGTACGTGACGCTTATAGTAGAGTATTGTTCCATACAACGTTTACAGAAATTCGCTGGTGATAACGTAATTATCATTATCATCAACATTTTTTTTTAAACAACAATCTTTTGTATACACCAAATACTAGATTCTTTGTTTCAGTTGGTGAAAGTTAACCGAACGGTCTATTGTTTTATCATTTCACTTTCTACCTAGACCCGTTAGTCAGCCTATGGTTATCTATAGATATCAATTCTGTTCGAAAGTCCACGAGACGAGATTAACTGTGGCAGTTTGACGTAATTTGGAGTTTGCTAATCCCTAGGGCTGTTTTGATATTAACAGTGTCTATTCATAAATATTTCCAATTAATTTCAAATAGGTATAAGTTTAAGTTGCTGTTTTGTAGCTATATGATTATAATAATAAAAACTTAAAAAATATATAAGATTCGTCGCTTTGGTAACAAGGTAAAGTGCGGTGTTGAGTTTCGCCACTCCTTATACGTAAAATGTTAGTTTTTAGCATCTATACTAATATAATAAAGCGGAAGAGTTTGTTTGTTTGTTTGTTTGTTTGTTTGTTTGTTTGTTTGTTTGAACGCTAAGATCTCTGGATCTACTGGTCTGATTTACATTGTTTTTGTTTTGTATAAAAGCTGCATTCTTCAGAAGTGCTATAGGCTATATAACATTACATTACACATATAAACTAATATATTTTAAAGTACTTTTTAATTTGACATGCAATTTATTCTGCCATGTTAATAACAACCGTCGCGTCGCTACGCAACCGTTACCGCGACATTTTGATATTCATCCTTATGAAGTTTGATAAATAATTAAGGAGATGTCACTGATTCGAAATGACCTAGCCTTTGGGCGGCATAGTATGAGTATGACCGACGCCAAAATATTCTTATAGTCCAAGCAGGCGTAGCCGCGTCCGGGTCCACTAGTATAAATATATTATATTTTGAGACCACTTAAAAACCTAAACATAATTCTGTTAGCATCTGCGGCCACATTTTTAGTTCGTTCCATGTTTCGCTTTACATAATTATGGCTAATGAAGCTAATGAAATATGCATGTTATTGGCCGCGTTTAGCTTTATCATAATAAATTTAATAAAATACGATGGAAGATAGTAGATATTTCCATTAAGTTTATGCTTTATCGCGTCGTTGGGTTACGCCACCCAGTACGTAGTGATTTTAATAAGGAAAACGGAGTGATTTCTTTTTATTTCATACTGTGTAGTGCATCGCGGATGTTGTCTTATAAACAGAATATACTTCTTTATTAATTAGTGCCATAAAAAGGTTATGATATAAAAAATTAAAAGGCGGTGAATGTTTTATTCAAGACAGTATTTTATTCAGTTTGATAAAACTAAAAAAACAATAATATTTGTTATTAGAAAACGTATAAATATTTTAACAAGTCCAAGCGTTTTCAACACTAAAAAGAATTATTTTAATAAATGTGAAAAATACTTGAAAAATGTATATAAAAAACATAAAGGATATTTTAGTTTCCGACAATGAAAGATATCAAGATAAGTGTGACCATCTTAAAAATATAATACAATTATCCTTTGCAACGGTTAATTAAGAAAGTTACTATTGTTTTATTATCAAAACGTTTATAGAGCTGTTCTAGTTAATTACTTGGACACAATCACGTTTGAGAATCAACGTGGAGCCATACTGCGTGGGAACTTATAGCCATTCAAACACCAAAGATTTCACAGTCGGCTATGGCGTTAATTAAACCTTTGTTAGACGCCGCCGTGTTTTTACTTTAAGTTCATTTGTATTATATATGTTTAAAATTTGAACTTTTTTTATTGTTTATTTGTAACTAAATGTTGTAGTTGAAAGTTTATAATTATTTTAAAAAAATACCCTATTGACTGAAAGTGACGAAGAAGAGTTTTAAATTGCACTCGAAAATACAGTAATATGGAGAAAAAAGCCACCACTATCAGCCAAACACCTTTCTTGCGACATCCGAGAGACGCCTCAATTTTTTTTTAAATAAATTGCTTGAAATCGTATTTTTATATTATTTCTATAAAAAAAATGTTCATAACTCCAAGGCTTCGGCTCGGTAATTACTCGCTTCCGTATTCATTGATGGAATTTAAAAGAAGAGCTTCTTTTTGACTTCCGTCGCACAGCTGTCTTGCCAGCTGCAATTGCAAGTGCAAAAAATACGCTCATTTTATTGTCATTTCTATTAATTAATTTAATTATCATAAGTTTTACATAATATGATCATTTTAATAATTTCTTAAATTGCTAGAGACTAAACTCAAGATATTGCAAATGGTGGAAATATAGGTTGCGCTGTTTGTCAGAGCGACGAAATCAAAATAATTCATTTCCCCGAGTGGAAATCGAACCCAAAGTCATCTTATTTACTGAGTAACTGATAGACTTAGGTAGTAGAGAAGTTTTACGTATAAGATTTGATATATTTTTTAAATTCGATAGCCTCACGAATCATCGTTGTAAGAATAAAATAATATGTTAGCTTGGTATGTATCTAAATAAATGTCAGTACTGTTTCATATAAAATGTTAATGTATGTGCAAGAAAAGAGAACTTTGAAAGTATTTTCTTTCATATATTTATAAAACGCGATATTTATGAATATCATTTGCATTTACAAGAACGCCTAGAGTAGAAGTTGTATTTTAAAATTCATAATATTTATTTTTATTCTAGAACTCTGTCTAACTGTATTTTTATTCTTACAATTTTCTATACAATACGACTTTGCTATTGAATAAACAGAATTTAGTATCTCATAAATTAAAATATTCTTAATTATTAATTTAATTGTTAGTTGTTAACGCGATTGTTGAATTCAATTAATAATAACTTGTTGTAGATATAGATACAATAACATTTTCATATTAAAAATAGTTTGTTTTTTTATTGCTATCATTGTTTTGGTCTTATGGTGATTATTTTTAGTTCTAAAATTAACTTGTTAATATAAATAAAATATAAATAGAAAACGTTCTTTATTATTTTATGCGAGATGAATTTTGCGTAATGTGCTTTGAGATCTATACATTCGAAAGACCTGTATTCGATTTTCGCGCAGTGCAATAGTTAATAATAAGAATAAATGATTCTCAAATTTGGGTGAAAAGTAGAGAACGGAGAACTTAATGCTAAGTTCTCTCTGCCTTCCTCTCTATATAGACATCATAAGTAGAAATTCTAATATTCATAATAGTTTTAAAAGCAGAAATATTTCATTTCGAACTATCTATAAATGCCCTTAACAATTCAAACGGTCTTCAAAGGGCACGTGCAACTAGGTATTCCTTTGTGACACTTTGTAATTGAATCCTGTTCAAGTTTAAATTACTTTAGTTATCAATTGAGTGGGATATACGAGTATATGTATGTTTGTTTTACACTAGAGCTACAAAACTTGGTAGACAATACAGAGCAATCTAGAAAACTCTCAGCATTTCATGGATTCTGAGAGTGTCCAATTGAGTAAATCTGCTATCAATATAATACATACAGAATTGTAGGTTGCAAGCGTTTGTGCGGATTTGGGCACGTCGAAAGAATGAGCGTTAAAAGCCTAAAAGGATGGGTAAAACAATAGATGATGCATGATTGAGTGGTGAGGAAGGTAGGGGAAAGATCTCTGTTGATCTCGGGCGAGAACACAGTTACTGGAGGAAGATCACGTAAAACATGAGGACCTATCGTAGCATATCAATGAGAAGGTTTACCACAGTGAAATAAATTAATTTTTAACAAAAAGAAAAACCGACTTCTAACAACGTCTAATTTTGAAGTCGGTGCCAAGTAAAACAAACAGGCTTAGTAATTAGATATTGTAGTAAAGGTGTTGTAGCATTAGCTTGACACCGACTTCAAAATTATAAAATCTTTGTAAAATTATTTTTCACTTTTTAGTTCGTTGTTAGAAGTCGGTTTTTCTTTTTGTTAAAAATTAATTTTAATATTTTCGTTACTCCGTCTAGAACAACAATTATGCTCTATAATCCAGCTTGCAAAATACAAACAGGTCGAAAATGCAGAATAACGGAGGCTTTACTACCCTGGTTATCTTGCCTTGCTAAAGAAAAATAAAAGCTTTGAAACACACAATTCAATATAACTTAAGTATGCATTCATATGTAAAATAAACAAGTAAATCAATAAAAAGATTGGGAGACAATACTTTTTTTGTGAAAAAATATAATTGAACATAAATATATCTGTATTCGGAACCAAAGCGTGCGTAAAATAAGCGTATTAAGGGCTAAAGTCGAGAGGGTTTGCTCTTCAAAATCGGATCGGATGAAGCCAAGATTAACAGACGGAAAATTATTAATTATCTTCACATATACCAGGATAGAGAACCTAGAGTCAAGACACTCACCCACACCCATTTTCCGCTGAATTTTCGAGACATTAAGTGATAATTATTTAATTATCATAATATAGTTCTTATAATATAGTTATTAGGCAACAATTGAGTACAAATTTTCTATAATTATACGTAAAACGTAGATAACCCTAACAAGTTTAAGAAGAGAAAATAACATTTAAACAAGAGAACCTATAAATGCTATTTCCATTTTACCTTCAAGTATACGAGTACTGTCACTGTCACGGTCACAAAATTCTCGGTCAACATGTTAGAATAAGGATCACGATACACTGCTGAAAGAAAGCGATGCTAGAAGATATTGGTAATTATCTTAATGCATCTTTACTTTTTTGCTGGACAAGCAAAGGGAACTTAGTGATAAGGCAGGCTTTTTTATTGTTTTATAAATATTAAAAATTAAATAAAAAACTTTCCCAATTTAAATTCAAACTCACACTGTCATCAGCAATCCCTTTGTACCTACTGCAAATATTGTAAAAAGTCTTACAAAAAATCTACCATGTAGGAATGAACTTTCATTTTTAATCATTGTACCATTCTTAATCATTATTTAAGAGACAAAAAATAATATTTTACAGTAAGTAGAACATCTACTGTTTATGTTTTAATTTCGAATCGGTGTCAAAATAATGATTCAAATACGCACTCGGGAGAGTGAATTATTATTTTTTTTAATATCTCATTTCTACACTCTGGCACCAAACCCCGGCGTTGAATTCCGCCACTCAACACGCAATGCCTCGATAAGCTTCTGCGAAAAGTGGGGAACGGAGTGTCTTAACACTAGGCTCCCTCTGCCCTCCCTACTAAGTGCATGCGGGATATAGCGTGGAACTGTTTTGCTTTAAAGATAATAAAAACACAAATTAAGCATCTCGCATCCGAATGATTAAGCAATCATCAATTTCACGTTTGACTGATCACTGAATAAATGATTACCAAATAATATTATAATACATTTTGTTGATACTTTTATGTGGAAAATGAAAATGTATTTAGTTAGCATTATAAAAATATTGGACTTATATATTACGATACATATTGTATTTAGGACGTGGTAGAGTAGAAGGATCTTAGTTTGTCGGTAAACCAAAGTGTTAGCTTAATACTTTACAGAGATTTACCCACCTTTCGAAGCAACATGCTCGCTTAGTTCGAATAATATTTATTTTTCTAGGTACTTCCCTATTTCTTAAGTTGCTTTTTTTTTCACGCTGTATCCTGCATATATTGTTAGGACACAACGTACACCACTTTTCGCTCATTTTACAAGACAATGTGTTGAGTGGCGGAAGTTAACGCCGCAATTTGTCTTGTGATATTCTTCGATATGACAATAATTAATAGTAATTTTATCCGAATAGACATACATACATTTAAGAAACAAAGTTTTTAAATGATATTTAAAGGTACAGAAGGTGAAGGCGAAATGATACACATTTCCGTTTCAAAATTTCAAATATAATATTAAATTTAAATCGCAATTAACGAGTTGTAAACTGGCGAACTTCGTGAAACGTCGTCAATATAGCATAGCGTTTAATCATGTATTCATGAAATTAGATTTAGAATGGAACATTTTACATAAATTTTAATTTGAATGATATTTTTGAAAATTACATATTTATGAAGTTTTATTAATAATTTATTTCATCAATAAGAGGAAAATATTATATTTTTTTTTTCATCTTCCCATATTTACAAAGTATAGAGAGCCTAGTGTCAAAACACTCTCTCCGCTTCCCGCTCGAACTATAAACATTTCTTGTTTTCTAGATTAGTAGAATGGAGATCAAACCACTCGCGCTTACAGCCAAATGCTGTCGCACTGCGCCATCTGATAATTGATAAGCAATTTTGAATATTAGCTGTGGTTCCATGTCACATATACCAAACTGTCGCAGCTGTCGAAATCATCTCACCTAATTAGTGTAGTTTCTATCTATCTGTATTCTATACCTACTTAATAACGGGACTATATATCCATCTATATTGAATATGTATGTTTGTGTGTAGTGTGTTTCAATATTCAATAACGCTAATTGAATTCACAGTGACATACGTGAAGTACGATAAAGCTCTAATTCTCTTAAATATTGATTAAGCTATGTTAGTATTTACATATGTTTCAACGTTTATCTCCACTTTCTCCATTTTCCGCCAAGGCAATCCTTCTTCCTTTACTGGAGTGAGAAAATGAAAATATTAAATATTTAATTCCAACATACCACCATCGCCTTTACAATCTTACGCTGGTACCCTTGCACCACAAGGACCTCTCTCATTCAACATCACAGGACGCTCATTTACATCGCAAATATATATCTCCTATTAGCATAACTTCAGCTGGACAACATAAAGCAGCAGAAAGTAAAAGCGCAGACGGATTGCGTGAGGCATGCGATAGCTATGATTATCATCTAAGATTTTTTAGCACGGAACGTTAATAGAATAGTGACATACGATGTAATAGTCTGTTTAAATATATATACGTCGATATTTATCTTAATATCAGCGTACAGATAAATTTTTATTTTTTAGCTTCACGCTATATTACGACCTGGACCTGGGCACCTTGTGTTAATACACTCCGTTCCCCACCTATTAACACACTTTCATTGCCCACTTTTCGTACAATTTTGGCATTACTTGTTCAGCGCGTTAAATTTTCATTAAAGAAATTAAAAATTCGAATGATTTCATTAATCTGTATTTTTTAATTTATTCTAAATTAAAAAGATATAAGAAAATATATAATCGTAAAGTTGTTTTAAAGACTACCACCACTTTTATCGAAAACTTGAGCAACAATTTTTGTATAAATTAATTTTTAACAAAAAGAAAAACCGACTTCTAACAAGGAACTAAAAAGTGAAAAATAATTTTACAAAGATTTTATAATTTTGAAGTCGGTGTCAAGCTAATGCTACAACACCTTTACTACAATATCTAATTACTAAGCCTGTTTGTTTTACTTGGCACCGACTTCAAAATTATAAAATCTTTGTATAATTATTTTTCACTTTTTAGTTCGTTGTGAGAAGTCGGTTTTTCTTTTTGTTAAAAATTTATTTATAATACCTTGTTTGGTTTCATTAAACCAAAGTATATATTTACCAAAAAAAGATCTGGTCTTCTACTTTTATAAAATCTTAGGACTAAACTTTCCAAGTAGATTAAGGCTTTTTCATAGCGAAGTTAGGACGAGTTTTAGTAATGAATAATTCAAACCATAATCTTGAATTACCGAGATAGAAATATCGACGTCTGACGGCCAATTAGCCGCAAAACTAATTGTTTGAAAAATTAATTTATATAGTAACATTTATATAGTAAGTATACATATTAATTAATTTCTTGTGATTCTCCTTACTACTCTGGTCTACTTTGCCATTTTACCATTTTGTTTTTTCTTATAAGTGAAAAAACAGATCGTAATTAATTCTTGAATAGAACATTTAACTTTATTCGTTAAACTAGCGACGAGCTCGCGGCTTCGTCTGCTTTAACTACATTTACTTTGTGTTCTTATAACATTATCATTTTAAAAACAGTATGTGTATTGAAAACTCAAGTTTCAGATAATTTAATAAAAATTATAAAAATAATATAGCAAGTTAGTTGAACTTAATAATAAAGTAAACTATTAATGTTAGAGAAGCTATTTTAATCGGCAAGTATTTTTTACCATTTCTGGAATTAGTTTGTACAAAAGCACAGGCAAACAGATAAAAAATTTAAAATTATTGTTTTGGGTTTCACTATATGCTGGGTGCTTTATGGATTTTCTCATATATTTTCCATCTACGGACTACAATCAGTTACAATTTTATTATATACATAGATAGATAGGCTTTTCCTTAAAATCGTTTAAGTTTCATATTACTTACTGTCTTTCACATTTAGTTATGTTACATGAAAGTACTAAAATTAATATCTGGACTTTACTTTTACTACTGCTAGCTACTGTCGCTAACGTACTCGTAACAAAGAGACTATAGAACAATAGAAAGCCACAAACAAAGAAATGAAATTAATAAACAATACACACATGTTCTTACAAATAGCTAAGAAATAGACTATAACATGTCTTTTGATCTTTAGCAAACAATAATGTTTTACAAATATTCATCTATATATATAAAATCGAAAGGTCACTCACTCATCACGAAATCTCAGAAACTACATGTGCCAAGAATCTCAAATTTTGCATAGGAGTTACTTATAGGGCGTAGGTGCTCGCTAAGACGGGAATTTGCAATATTCGATTTTTAAGGGGTTGTTTTTGGGGTGGAAAGTTTGTATGAAACTTCGTTACTACAAATGCTAGGAGTCTCAAATTTTGCATAGACGTCACTAGGACGTAGTCATGGAGACAGAAATTAATAATAACATAGTTCACGCGGGTGAAACCGCGAGCGGGCCGCTAGTAGTTTATAAATTTATTTTGTGTTTTGTTGTTATTTCCGTCCGTATGTTGGCCGTCGTGGCGCAGCGGCACAAGTGTGTGACTGTAACGCGACGCTTGTGGGTTCGATCCCCACTCGAGGAAGTGAAATATTTATATACGTTTATAGTTCTATTTCTTCGCTCTGGTGTCGAGGCAAAGCGCGGCAGTGAGTTCTGTCACTTAATACGCAATGCCTCCAGAATTCGGCAGAAAGTGGGGAACGGAGTATCTTAACACTGTGTTTCCTCTGCCTACCCTGCTGTGTGCGGGATACAGCGTGAAGCTGATTTTTTAATATTTTTTTTAGGTCTTAACAGTAGGTTCCCTCTGCCTATACAGTTTTATTATATGTTTTGTCTTATACTTATTACAACATTGATAATTCTTATTAATACATTATACTTTACTCCAAAATCCCTTCACTGCATTCAAATAATATTTCGCATTACAGAATTCGCGTATATAAAGTTACAGTGATGCAATTCTGTTGACACGGTTCCGGGTTCGATTCGATGCGGTCTGTGATCGATGGTCTTGTGGGTGGTTGTTTTAGTTACTTTAGTGCGTGAAATTATATATAGGACCACACAAGCTTTGTACGATAATACTTAATTATGTATATTATTTAGATTTTTCTTATAAAAGTTAAGACTAAGAAACTCTACAATAAATTAACAAAATTTATTTTTCTTATTCATATTAACTTTAATAGCTTTTCTTTGTATCCCGCACATGTATATCAATGTAGGTAGGATGGTAGTGCCAAGACACTCTGTACCTCACTTTCCGTCCAATTTTTAAGATATTGCGTGTGAAATAATAGCACTCGACCCCGCGTTTTACTTTTTACCAGAGCGAGTAAATTAGAATACTTAATCCCTCCGAGTGGGAATTGAACCTATAATCATGGTGCTTACAGACAGATCTCACTGCGTCACAACGCCCTCAATAAATATAAGTTTCCTCAAGACTTTAATCCTTTGCGTACAAACTTATAATATATACAAATCCCAGGATTATTTTGAAGTTTGATGAGTTACTCTCATATCTTACCGTACTGTCAACCCGACCCTTATCAAAGGGACGTATGTATGTAAAAACTTTAAATCAAACAATTTTAAAGGTAGCTGTTTCTCATGTTTACTTAAAATTGTTAAATATTTACTATTTGAATTGTTTTATGTCAATTTTACTTAGTTTTGCTGTTTATTTTATCTTTTAAAAATATTTTTTTATTAAGCACAATTTTATAATAGAAAATTGTAGGATTTTTATATTTTTTAATTGTATCCTTCAACCAACTGTAATGATTTAGCCTTTTTGTTTACTGCCTAGAAATCAATTTAGCTTTTTATTTTTTGCCGTCATTATCCGTGAAGTAAGAGTTAAGTTTAAGTAGGCAGTTTTTAATAAAATTATTGTGTAATCCAATATCAATTAGTAATGTTCAGAACAAAAGATATAAAACAACATTTTTAAATATACTTACTTTTTACAGAAGTGGGGTTTTTTTATTCATTCTGATATGAATTTTATTAATTAAATCTCTTCGCTTTGATATCCAGGCAAAAGTCCGGTGTTGAGTTCCGTCTCTCAACACGCAATGCCTCCAAAATCCAGAGGTAAATGGGGAACGGAGAGTCTTTTTCGTCACTAGTTTTCCTCTGCCTACCCTGCTGTGTGTCTACCTTTAAACAGCGTGAAACTGATTTTATTCTGTACTGTAACTGTAACTGATTATATCTTTAATAGCTGTAATTATTATTAGTAATTAATAGTTATAATTTTGATGTGTGTGTTTGTTTTTTCTTAGAAAAGAATCTTATTCATTTTAACTACTAATATCAAAACATAATACTAAAATAATTTACATTCTAATTGGTTATTTATAAACGTTTCAATAATTAACAATAACAGTTAAGGCGAGTGTTACAGTTTATAGGTTTGTAGTTCAAAATAGCATTTAAATGGGCAAAGTTAGCTCATTAAGCCTACACACGAGCACGCCCGTGGCAGCGCTCTGCGATATTAAACTGCATTATTACGTACGACCGTATGAGCTTGGTGTGTGAAATCAGAAATATTGGGTTCATTTGCAAGGTTTTCATGCTGTTATTGAAATAGATTGATAATTATTGTAGGATAAGCTTTTTCATGCGGTTTTACCTGAAATGTGAATTCTAAATTTTAGGTACTGCAAAAAGCTTAGAATTTGTCGAAAATGTGACTCCTAATAAGAAATTAATCTGAAGATGAATGTAGAACGAGATATCCACTGCAATATGAATTTGAAAACTTTATTAGAGGATGCTAGCGGATTAAATATTTTTCATCTCATTTTCCATGAAATGGTTTATAGATTTCGTCTATTACGAAAATCTTCTTTTTAAAATTGAAAATAAAGAAGATTTATAAATTTAAGTATAGTGAACAAAAAAACTAAAAAAAGTAAAATAAAAAACTAAATAAATAAACTAAAAAAATTAAAAAAACTCTACTCCGATTCCTACCTAAAGACTTAAAAAAAAGTTATAAAACAAAAAAATAAACAGCAAGTGTCATCTAATTGTAAGTCCGGTAGAAATCTCTCAAAAGATTTGTCATCAGTGATTCCGATAAAACTGTTCCAGCTTATAGTCTTACCACTATCGGCAATTTTCATTCGACGTAAGCTCCGTAACGTCTAGGGTCTTATTCTAAGTCGATATGATTTAAGATCTGTACGATGTTCATTTTACGATTTGCAACGTGCTAATCGAAGGTGATAAATCAATTTAGGTTTTGAACGTACTCGTTGAGCACAACGTTTATTTCGAAAATATTAGACCTATAATATAGTAGGCTTGGAAAGAAATAGAGATAAGTCAATTATAAAAATCATTGTTTAGGATTTCTTTTATAAATGCAACAGTCTTAAGACTATGACGAAATAAATCTGACAATCATGACAGAGCGACAGAGTGACGTATCACTCCGTACTCCACCCAAGTAGGTATATGTACAAATATGATTAAATCTCCTATTTTCCGTACATATCCTTTTCCATTCTATAGTATTTTCTTGTCGTAATAGAAACCGCACTCAAGATTCAAGACTTAGGTAACCTAGTTTCTAGTTGTTTATGCCTGAACTGATTTTGAGATATCGCGTATCTGTTGTTCCCCTAATAGTTTGTCTAACAATGATTTAGTGCCGTAAATCTAGTGCGCCTGCAACGTTGGGTACTAGCGTGTCTAACAATTAGGTTAGCTAACGCTGTCTTGTGTTATTATGTTTATGTTAGTTCAAAATTATTATGATGTTAATTTGTTTTAAATATTAGTGTGCGCAGTTTGAATATTAGGTAGAGACCCATAATGGCGCAGTGGCATAAGCGTAAACGCAACGGTTGCGGGTTTGATTGGAAATCGATTAAATGAAAACTATTTTTATTTGTCATATTTATATTATTGAATGATATATTTTTTTTCTTCGTTCTGATAACAAGACAAGGCGCGGTCTTTATTTTCATCACTAAACACGCATCTGCTTGATTTGAACCTTAAACCCTATAAGTCAGCAGTGTACTTGTTAAAGTCAGATTCATAATTTTATTCTACTCAAATAGCCTTAAAAGGAATATGGGTGGGTAGGTATGTATTGCTGAAAGGTATTGCCAGGAAGAAACTCAACACTCACATTTGTTCTTTCAATTAAACAATAATGTAATAGTAGATATCTATCTATATATCATGAATATCTATCTATTTTGTATAGAAATTTAGACCTCGTCTAGGAGACGTTCTAATAATTATAATATTAATTAAAATGCCGCAGTAGTCGCTGCCACAAGTCAAACCTCATGTAGCGTTCATTCATCAAAGTCCCCTTTTATGCAAAGGTTCCACGCTAATGTGTAGAAAGTTGTTTCTACGACAAAAACTTGTGTGTGTTTAGAATATTTCACTAATTACAACAATATATTGTTAACCTTAATTTAACTTTGTAATTTACGTAATTGATATGGTCTGGGTTCAAATGGTAAAGTTGAAGTTTTGTTTTATAAATTTTAGTAAAGAATTATTTATTATTTGTATAGGTATATTAAATATTTAGGGGTTTTTAGATTCGGCCTTGGGAGAGGTTAGAGGAGGACTAAAGGAGGATTTGTTGAAATTTATAGTACATATAACTCGTTATGAAAACATAATTTGCATATGTCTAAAAGTTTTATCGTTTTAGAAAAATATTTTTCAGCATATATACATACCTTTTACAGCGTACAATTAATAAAAGTTGAGTTAAAAGTATTTTTTAAAATTTTATTATTATAACATGCAATACAATAAAAATAAAAAAAGTATTTCAAAGTACATACATCTTTTTATTTTTGTTAATCCATTACTGCTAAAATGTATTCTTCTCTAATTACAATTTCTATATCGATTTTCGTTAATTGAACGTTTAAAGCTCTAGGGAATATCCACAAGTTAAGGCTCGACATACATTACACCGCCTTGAAGTATCTACTCTTGCAAATTCCGGTTGGATTTATAATGACTATTTAAATACTTTACAGTATGTATTTTAAAGAATAACTTTTTTCTCTATGAGATAACAAATAAATAAATAATAATAGACCGTTTTATAATATATTCGCAGTTTCATACGAATGAAAATAGTTCATTTCTTTTAGTAGGATCGAACCCATAAATATCGTGTTTAAAGTTACACGATATCTCACTGTGTCACGATGTCCTATATTTAATTTTATCATTTTTATTTTTTTAACAATTTCTTTAAATTTTACGTTTACATAGTAATAATTTTTGCACTTTAATAATCTGGAAGATCCAGTTTAGAGTCCCGATAGGATGTTAATCTTAAACTGTATAAACGAAATGTCAGTTTAACGTTCACATCCTTCCTTATTATAATAATTTACTGGACGCGCGCGTACGATACGTGTGCGAGGTATCTAAAATATTTACGATACTATTCTACCTTCGCTTTTTAGGATCTCACAAATCAGTGTTGCTCCTGGTTTCTATTTCAGCAACATTCCTTATAAAATATTTATAGCACAGTGTTGTACAGGCACAGTGGTTAGCGTGTTTAGTGTGTGAGATCTCTTTTAGCTACACTCTGTATCCCGTATATAGCAGGTTAAGAAAGGAGGTGCTGGGTAGTCTTAAACATTCTTTTAAACCTACAAAAGCTTCAAACATATAGGAAAGCTCCAAGCTCCGGAGTCAAAGCTAATCTCTATAGCGATTCAATACAATGCCTAGAAACAACTATTCTCACATAGCCTAGATAAAAACATAGAACGGCGATAGCAAATGAAAACTGTGTGTGAGTCATATTTCCTAGTTAGGTAAACTGCAGGAAAGTAAAAGGATTAACGGCAAAGCTACGCTGCGTACACAATACAAATAGAACATAGGTACAGATAGACGTTACAAAACAAATATGCAGAGCAAATGCACGCGTGTAATATAGAAAGCAGACAAGATGAAATTGTTAAAATATTCGAGAGGCTAAGAGGCAGAAACGTGTGACTACGTATGTGAATCGTGATAAATTGTGGGTTCGATTCCCTTGCTCTGGAGTCGAGGCCTCCAGAATTTGGCGCAAAGTTGAGAACTGAAGTGTCTTAATCGGGTACAGTATTGGTAAGTTCTCATGTTCCCTCTGCCTACACTGCCAGCGAGCCTACGTGTCGGATACAGCGTTAACTTAAGCATATTAATACTGATGTTTAATTTTATTATTTTTCGATATCCATCCTTATTATCCAGTCTACCAACATATAGACCGCTAGAGTAACTCTAATTGAAAATGTATATAAATACGATTACGATAGTTTAGTATACCTAGTATCAATTTCTTCTATTGGTCCAAGTAAACATTTCCTTATATGTATATAAACTGGTTTAACCATATTCAATATGTGATGAGAACTTGCAGGAATGAGGTTGCCAATAGAGGCTTTGAATTTCTAAAGGCCGCATAAGATATGATCAGATGACCTTACGTAAGGTTAGTTTTCAAACTACATATATGTAGGTATTGTGGTAATATTAAAGGCGTAAAATGTAATTTAATAATATTTTAACCTTTTTGTCAGTGTCCACTATTTTTTACATAGGGAAGCAGAGAGAAGTCAGTAGTTAATGTTAAGACACTCTGTCGTCTACGTCACAAATTCTACCTGTTTTGCTAAAATGAAAATATGTAACTCCAAAATAATTTCATTCGATTTGATCCAATCGAACAGTACCTACATAGCTTCCTCCTTTCCAACTTCTGTTTCCCAATTTCCACCAAATCTGGAGACATTGCATATTGAGTAGTGGAACACAACGCGGCTACCAGGGCGTGGAAATGAACATATTAAATATTTTATTTCCTTGGGTGGTAATCGAACCCACAACCAGTCGCGTTTCCTTATATGTATAAATTTAATTAATTTAAAAATTATAAATTTTATTGTCACCCTACTAGCAGTGAAAAATTTGAATCTCAATAAGGCTCTTTACTTTGTAAGGTTCTAGACCATACATAGTAGACTGGTTAAGAAGTATATGTTATGTATAAATTTGTACCTCGACTGACAACTAGTATAACTTCAAAACCGTAAAACGTAAACTTCGATGCAGGTGAAAAACAACAAACAGCCTTCCTTTTTTTGCTTTAGTAGGTATACAAATCCTCTTTCCAGACATACATTTTCTTAACGATAAAGTATGTAAATGTAATAATTTAATAACCTTATATTAATCGACAAATAATATAATAATTAGATTTATTACATTAGATTAGATTTGAAGTAAAAAAATATGGTTACTTTTATCAACAAAGTCATACTTATACCCCTTTTCTACAATCCTAAATACCTTAACTATTTATATATTTATTTTTTGTATATATAAGAAATGTGGAAGGATATAAAGAAAACAAGTTTGAAAGCTCATATTTCCTTGATCTCGATTATCGAGTAAGTTAATTGCACTTACCGTGTTTAAACAAGGATTAACATAACTCATTGCGAAATCGATTTTATAACTGTACAGGTTTTTAGATTACGTCTTGTTAATGTATTGATTAGTTCTTATTTCTTTGCCTGGCTGAACTAAACACTAACGTTTATGTCTTATATAAAACAATTGCTATTGGCTTAGACAATATTTGAAGTCGTGTAAATGTTATTTAAATCTATAGAAAAGCTACCTACTTCCAAGATTTCTAGTTTTCGGGACCTCTAGAAATATACCGCTATGTTAAGTCCCCATAAGTTTCTATTTTTTTAGGTAGATAGAGGAACATTTCCGTTCCCCTCTTTTCTTAAAATTCTCTCTTTTTTGCTTGCAATGTGGAGTTGCAGAACTGAACACTACTTTTTGCAATATTTTAAAAGTAAAATATTATTTTTATAAGGTAAACATTTCTATGTATTTATAACATAATTGTTTAAATACATGCGATAAGGTCGATTTGTTAGACTCTAGTTGAACACCTACTAAGATTCACAATTATCATTTTTTATGCAAAAAAAATGCAACCTAGAGCGAAATATACGTTGCTAGCCTCTACACAGAAAATTTATATTATCAATTAATAACATAATTACACAATATATGATGAGTTTACTCTATGTATGCAGTAATATTATATTACAATTGGCTTGTGTCCGTTGTTATTGACCGCTGTATGTTAAGTTTTGATGGTTCAAGCAAATACTAACGATACTATAGATAAATGAAATGGAATAAAATTTTCGAATAAAGCATTATTTGATTTACGTGTGAATTATTAGAAAAACAAAGTTTTTACCTTCTTATTCCTATTTTTTTGTTCACATTCGCGCTCTTTTCTGTGTACAACAAGGTAGGCAGAGATAGATTCTATTTCCAAAGTATTAAAATACTCCATTCTACGCTTTTCATCTGTTCTGATCTGCTAATTCTAAATTTTCCTAAGTAATGTAAATAAGTTTACTATGGAGGTAAATAATGAATAATACTTTACCTTTTTTATTACTCTATATTTACTGACACTGATAAGGAAGAAATGTATTAGCTATATATGGATCTTATGTTTGTTACAGGAGGACGATGTGACTATTCGAAAATATACCTGTTTGAACTGTTAACTGTAGTTAAAAGGTAAGTAAAATATTTCTCTAAAGTATGTACGTAGTGTCCAACATAAAAAAAAATATCACTTACTACATATATGTGTCTTGTAACTAATTTCTTAGCTTCGCCCTATATCCCATGGCAGGGCTAGGCAGAGGGAACCTGGGAACCTAGTGTTAAGACCCTCCGTTTTCATTACGACACTTCTGCATGTTGAGTGGTTTAACTCAACGTCACGCTTTGCCTCGTTACAAGAGTGAAAAAATGTAAATTTGAAATACGAATGGGAGTCGAACACATAACCGTCGCGCTTGCAATCGCAAGCTTGTGCATCTGCACTACGATCTATCTTCTATAATAATAATAAGAAATACTATTTCATTATAAGGCACGTGTAATAATAGTAACTGATTATGTAAAATAGACTAATTAGTTCGTGTTAATGCTAATGACGTTGTCACAGTACAATTGAGACCTAAATGCGTGTAAGGGACAGTTTGGAGTTGTGAGAAAATAGCGTTTATATTATTATATATTTACCTACAAATTTGTCATTTTTTTTATCTTTTTCACTTTTTTGAAGTGTTATTCCACACTTAAGAAATATATTTTTTACTTTTTTTTATTCTGATTCTAATTTTTTACGATATTTCTTCATTTTCACTACGAAATCTTCAAGTTGAATGTTTACTCCTTTCTTGTTCTTTTGTTGACTGCTTCAAATTTATATTCTGTTATAAAAAGTGAAGCTTTTGATTTAAAAAAAAAACAACAAAATAAAGGCTTAATTAAAGAAGAATTACATTATGTAATTACGATGATTAGTAAACTTACTTTTTTTTATCCATAAAATATAGTTTTTTTACTTTTGCCGCGAGTCAATTTTGCGTGGTCTTCGCCAGTGTAGGTCAAGACTGTCGGGCTCTTGAGAGAATAACATTATGCATCCAAGGAACGTAGATAATATGCTCATTATTTATGCTATGAATTATTAACATTTATATTGCCAGAGGCTTTTTCTTTTTCTTAGTAAAGTTTTTATTATTCGATTTTTTTTTATAGGGGTTAAATGATAAGTTTAGGTTAAATTAATTCATAATTAGAATTCTTTATACGTAAAGATATTCCAAATTTCATTTACTCAATTTTAAAATTCATAATATTTTTTACGGATTCACACTGTATCCTGCTTGTCGTACTGTAGGCAGAAGTAACCTAGTAGAAGCATTGAACGAAATGGCGATGGCACTTAACGAATTGAAAATATTAAATATTTAATTTCTTTGAACGGAAATTGAACCCACAACCACACAAGTTGGGTTTACATACTCTTGCGCTCCTGCGACACAACTCTTAAAAGTCAATACAAAATTTTCGTTACAAAAGTCGTTATTTAAAATAACGAACGTACAAAACATGAAATAATCAATTCTAAAATTAATGCCATATGTTGGTTGCTCTTTTGCCGATCAATTTTGTCAATTCATTTTGTATACTGAAATTCAATATTAATAGATATTCAAAATAAGTAATTAGCATAACAGTGTTTTCATATTCACTCGCTAATTTAGTTTTGTGGATTTATATCAATTGTTATTATGCAATTTGTAATAAGCTAATTATTTATTTATTATGCAGTAGTAAAATTATTAATGAGGCTGTCTTGGCAAAGGGACACACACAAGCATGAATATGTGTTCGATTCCCGCTCAAGGGCAATGAAATACTTTCGTTTCTTCGGTTTGCTAAGTGCGCCATGTGCGGCGAGTGAACACGCAATGTCGCCTGAATTCGGCGGAAAATGGGGAGGTATCGTAATGAGAACGGAATTTCTTAACAGCAGGTTCCCAGGTTCCCTCTGCCTACCCGGCTGTATGCCTGAAACTGAAAAAAAATCTATTATCAATTATTATCATTATACTTGTGAATCTGTATATGCATTAATCTTATTTGTTTAAAATTATACGTTTTGTATGAAAACAAGTAAACCAATAAAGAAAAGTGTATATTAGAAAGTTTGTAAGATGTGACTTACCAAAACAAAATCTTAAGTTACATTCTCAAAGACCTTTGTCACTTGCGTCCCATCATTTGTCACGTCGCGTCGCGTCGGCTCAGCCAACAGAACAGTTCAAATTAATCTCTGTTCACTTATTTTGGTATTTTTCGAATTGTAATATCAAACATGTTATCTGTGAAATTAATATGAATTGGGTTTGATAATAGGAATAACCTATTCTATGTCTATTCTAAACATTTTAAAATTCAAAATATACATCTATATATATAAAAGGACTTGTCCTCACTGACTGAGGTAAGACGCACGCACAGCTGTAACCGCTGATGGTAGAAACGTTAAATTTGGACAAAAGTTTACTTTCATAATCTGGACATCCACTAAGAAGGGATTTTGAAAAATTTTAACCCTAAGGGGGTGAAATAGGGGTTCAAAGTTTGTATGGAAAAAAATTTACATCGGCACCGATTTTTATAAAATTTGAAACTTAGATTTTTAAAAGTATTTAATTGAACACGTGTTTCTTCGTTTTCTAGAATTCTCCCCCTAAGGGTGCAAATAAGGGGTTGAAAGTTTGTATAGGTTTTTTTTAAATAGTCACCAATTTTTATAAAATTTGAAATTTAGACTCTTAAACGTATATAATTAAACAAATGTTTCATAGTTTTCTAGAATTCATCCCCTAAGGGTGCAAATAAGGGGTTGAAAGTTTGTATGGTAAAATTCTTAAATCGCCACATATTTTTATAAAATTTGATATTTAGACTCTTAAAAATATTTAATTAAACATATGTTTCATGATTTTCTAGAATTCACCCCCTAAGGGTGCAAATAAGGGGTTGAAAGTTTGTATGGAAAAATCTATAAATCGCCACCGATTTTTATAAAATTTTAAATTTAGACTCTTAAAAATATTTCATTGAACACATGTTTCATGGGTTATTAGAATTCACCCTTAAATACGCAAGCGAAGCTGCGCGCGTCCGCTAGTCTTAAATATATGTCGTTAGTAAAAGTTTGTCTTAAATATTTTAAAATTAAGGATGTCTCCAGTATCTGTCTAAATATATAAAAAAATCACTAACTCACTAAAAGCAAAATATAATCTATAGAAAGGAAAATTCTAAATGATTTATTTAAGCGCTGGTTTCTCAAGGGAAATTCAATTCACAGGTCAATCTCAATTTCGTCAATATACTTGTGTATACTCTTGCCTATAGAACAACAGAAACAATAGAGTTGTTGTATAGAAACGTTTAATATTGTGCTATTAAAGGCAAACTTGAGTTTGCATGTGTATTTACTTACTTAGCATTTCGGTCTCTTCAGCAGTGCAGCTACATAGATTAGTGATAAATCACTACAGCCTCTACGTTTTTTTACATAGGAGTCACTTTGTTTTTGCAGACCAGATTCCAGAAAAATGTTTATTTAGCTTTACGCTGTATCATGTAACATCGCAAGATAGGTAGTGGGAACCTGGGAACTCTCTATTTTTCGTTAAATTGTGTACTCAACGTATTTAAGTTAATATCACTACCTAATAAGGTCATCGTGGTGAAGCGTCGTCTGAATACGAAACTGTATACGAAGGTTACGGGTTCGTTTCCCACTCGGGGCCAAAAACCTGTTATATTGCTACTTGGGATATTGAATCTTAAAAAAAATACTTTTGTAACTAAAATCATCTTAATCATTACATTTTAAAATAAAAATGTTATATAAAATGAAAAATATTCGTGACCGCATACTTTTCACGCTAGTTAAGCAACTAGTGTGGTGTACATTTAAATTCAGATATTTCTTATATTAGAAATTGTTTCTAAAATTTTTGCTTTTTTTAACAATATTATTATGTATTTATTGTTTTATCTTTTCACATCTTCCGCATTATGCAAGGTAAACAGAGTGAACCTAGTGTTACAATATTCTTTACTCTACTTTCTGTTCATTTTAAAGTTAACAGAAACTTTGTAGTGTTGGTAGATCCTAATATGAACCCAAAACTATCACGATTAGTTAATCAAGATCATTCTAACTGCATTACGATGAAGATACTTTAGCTCAAAGCTTTTAAAACCAAATACTTTCTTCAGTTTAACGCTAAACGCTAACGTTTAAGCATAATAGAGTCAAGACATTTCTATTTCCTCTATCCGCCATAATTCGAGACATTGCGAGTTGAATGACGTAACCCAACGCCACACTTAAAGACTAGGTAATAGAATTGTTTCGAATAAACAAATATTTCACGTATAACATTCTATTTTCACATTCAAATGTAAAATATGAAAAATCATTACAAAACATAGATCACGTACAAAGTTGACACACCGATCCCACTAAAACACGGGTTCACGGCGACACGGCCGATTGCAATTCAATCGCTGTGATATACGCTTTCCAATACAGCCCCTATTCGATCTGGCACGGTACACTGTGAGGGAAAACTAATCTTCTTTCTTTCTTTTTATTGTGCTGTTTTTTTAATTTTTGTTTGTAGGTCACGCTTATTAGTTTTGTGGGTTTTTGTTTATTGTAATTGAATTAGTAATTAAGGTAGTTTGTTCGTCTTTGTGTGGATTTTTTATGCTTAACGCTATCCAGTGAAATTCTTTTTAAACCGGAATATTAATATGGGTATATATATATACCCTTAAGTGGGAATTGGACACAGGACCGGACGGAGTGGCGAGAATTAGGGGAGGCCTATGTCCAACAGTGGACGTTGAAAGGCTGATGGATGGATGGATGGAAGTGGGAATTATCCCAGAACCTTCTCGGCCTCCCAAAGACAAGTCGATTTTGTGTGCATCGACGACCTGTAGCAATGATAAACAATACTTTTTTAATAGTCGTATAAAAGTTTATACAAAATATCCTGCCGCGCCTCTTAGAAACCGCCCAAGTTTTAAAAGTCCGTGTTCTCTGACAAATACATTTTAATATCAATGGTACCGACTGTACCCAATTCATGCAACAACCGCGTTCAAAGGGATAGAGTTGATACAACCTGCAGTGCTATTGAATAGCTGTCACTTTATATGATAGATCTAGGCGAAGATTAGAAGGAATTCCAATTTCTTAACAATGAAATAAGTTTGTATTGAAAATTTTATACATTTCTTGTGTTTAGAATTGTATGGAATAGAATAGTTTTTACTACACACAAAGAACACATTTAAAAAGGAAAACTAAATCTAAAAGGAATCTAAAAGCAATGTCCTTGAAATTATCGGAAATATAAATTAGAGTGATGTATCTGCCGATTTATACCGCCTGACCCACATGATCTGTAAACCGATCAAGTGCGAGTCGGATTTGACCACTGATGGTTCCGTATCACTTACATAGCTTTCAAGACCAAGGAAAGAACGGCTTACAATGGTTGGTAAAGTTAAGTTTTTCAGGTGTATGCACTAGTTTTGTGTTATCTACAATTTGTAAATGTTTTATTTTGTGATATACCTGTTAAGTATCTTTTATAATTTTTCCTTTTCTTGCCAAATTACATAATTCAAATTCAAATTTTATGTAATATGCAAGAAAAACGAAGCAAACGACCGAAGTCTCTTGACTACGCTAACTCAAATTCTGAAAAAAGGATCTTAAAACACGGACGACAAGTTGATCCTCATAAGGGCTGGGTTTTTCCATTCGAGTTACAGAACCCTATAGAGCGTGAAATACCAATAAATGTTAGATAATAGCAACGGTTATAAATTATACCCTAACCCAATAGAATGACCCTCGTTATTTGCCAAAGTCCATAGTTTATTCAGTCTCCCGCAGTAAACATTCAGGTAATTTCGGTCGGCCCGAATTATTCTGCAATGAATTAAGCTACCCGTAAAGAACCTGGTGGTGTGGTCAGTTTTATAGAGCTTTTTGATTGTTGTTTATTGCTTTCGCTGTGATATTGCTTATTTTTGCCTGTTTCTTTTGTATACTGTATTGGTCTACCGTCGAAATATGAAACAGGTTGGATATTGGTTAAGCAAAAATATATAACCTATATTCGATTTGACTTTGTTCAATACTTGTTTGTTTGTTTATGATTAAATACAATAACATTACATCATTATTCATTATTAAAATTGTTAGTAACACGCTTTAATTATCATGGTTTCAGTTGGAAAATTGAGTCGGGCTTTTAAAATTTTGTTGTTTTTACGTTATTTTAGCAATTACAGTAGGTACCTATAATATACTCAGCAAAATCGGGATTTCGCAATTTCAGTTAATTAACTTCTATAGAAAAAATTAATTGACATTTCAATTCAGTTAATTGAGATCCCAATGGTATACTTGGGACATTTCATTGTAGTAAGTTCAAATCTTAATTCAAATATTTATGTCTATATATATAAAATCGAAAGGTCACTCACTTATCACGAAATATCAGAAATTACAAGTGCTAGGAATCTGTAATTTTGCATAGGAAATATCTATAGGACGTAGGTGCACGCTAAGACGGGAATTCGCAATATTCGACTTCTAAGGGGTTGTTTTTGGGGTTGAAAGTTTGTATGAAACTTCGTTACTACAAATGCTAGGAGTCTCAAATTTTGCATGGACGTCATTTATAGGACGTAGAATTTAATGATAACGTAGTTTACGCAGGCGAAGCCGCGGGCGGGCCGCTAGTATATTTATATTTCTAGGTATACAGTACTTTTGATCTTGGTACATTTCGGAAATTATAATAGCTTGTATTTTGAAATCGCTATTACTGATGCCCCGAGTTTAATATTCGCTCCAAATCGTTTTCGTTTACTTACTGCCCCGTCATTATTTTCTAGGAACAATGGTTTGCTCCGATTGCTTCCACAATTGCGCTTGAGTTGGTAGCACTTATTTCGTGCTATATTTTTTGTATTTGGAAACATTTTTAGTTCATGTTGATCTGAATAAAATAGTATTTAGTCATATTTACCAGTATAAAATGTCGTCATTTGGAATCAAAATTTAAATCTATATATATATAAAATCGAAAGGTCACTCACTCATCACGAAATCTCAGAAACTGCATGTGCTAGGAATCTGAAATTTTGCATAGGAGTTACTTATAGGACGTAAGTAGTCGCTAAGACGGGAATTGGCAATATTCGACTTCAAGGGGTAGTTTTTGGGGAGAAAGTTTGTATGAAACTTCGTTACTACAAATGCTAGGAGTCTCAAATTTTGCATGGTCGTCACTTATAGGTAGTAGGTACTCAGGGAGACAGAAATTAATAATAAAGTAGTTCACGCAGGCGAAGCCGCGAGCGGGCCGCTAGTACTTATATATTTCTTTACTTATGATATCTACTTTTTAGGATTTTATTCAAATCTCATTCAAACTCAGTGGAACGATAACGATATAAGGAAATTGTAGGCGGACTAATTACTTTCAATTAGTTCAGTTTAACAATTTTTTCTGCCTCCTTAACCTTTAACTATGGACGTGATTTTTTTATAACATACATATGGACGTCGGGTCTGCCAGACCAATGTATTTAATGGTCATATTCCGTCTGTTTTTTAAAGGAAGAAGACAATTTTATGTTTTAGTTTACAAGAATAGCCTCAAATCAAGCAAAATCAATATAAATAAAATCCCTTTTTATTAAAGTTTACGCATCACAACGATTTAAGTAACTTAAAGTCACAATTTCAGTCTTTGGCCAAATGGGATGACTCTTAAGAAAATAGTACTATAAAAAAAAGACAGATAATAAAATAAATATTTTTTTAACAAAATATAAAGTCTAATAAATAAAAAAAATAAACAAATTACATCTTATGTTATAAAATAAAAATTTTGACAACACCTCAAGATAAGGTACAATTGAACATCGATACACAATGGCTTTCAACATTGTTGGCTAACAGGACGATTGCAGTCAACATAAGTATATGTTGTCTTTCTATATATCTTTTGGGGGCAAAGTGTACATGTTTTTCAAGAACCCAAAACTATTTTTTTAGCTTCATGTTCAATAAATGATAGATCAGATCGCGAAACGCGAGTCAAAGTCATTCTCAATTCTTAGAGTAGATTAGTATACGAAACGCGTCTTTTTATTTGATAAAGTGCTATTTTCTTTATAAAATGTCGTCGTCCGATTCTTTTGTTCGATGTTGATTATAAAGTACCGATATTTTTGTCCCTGACGTGCTTGGTCGATCATTTTTTTCCATTTTATCATAAAAACTAAAAAAATTGAATCTTTTTGTTAGGTAAATAATATTTAATTACTAAAATATATAACAAATAATGCAAAATAATATATAATATATAACAATATAAACATTTGAATACAAATAATACAATTAAAATATTAAAGTATATTTTGCAATATTATAAAAATATATGGTGTTTTGAAATCACTTTGTATGGAAAACATGGACGTCGGGTCTGACAGACCCAAGCCCTGTTTAAAAAGTTAAATACTCACGTGTTTTGAACCCAGAGACACAACCACTGCTGCTTCATTTTGTCATTAATACGAAAGGTACTGAGCGACTCAGTGGCGGAGGTCACCGAGAAGTGGCCGATTTGTAGAATTCGTAGACCCACATGGGTCTGTGAGACCCGACGTCCATACTTAAAGGTTAACTTCTATAGATTCGCCGTGCGGATGTCCATCTCGTTGCAGGGAAAGTAACATGGAGCAGTGCCCGGGAGCGGAAGTCAAATTGACATAAAAAACTAAATAAAACATAATAAAACACTTTCCACCGTGAAAATACACTAAACTTTCGAAATTGTAAATGCTCAGCTCAAAGAACCCAATTACGACTGCACTACAGCTTTGCAATTTAAGTAGCCCAATTAGAAACCTAAGTTCTTAACAACGCTTCAAACCGCTAGTTTTACAATAATTACCATTTACAGACTATTTCATTCTTTTGACAATGCATATTTTATAAAGTCCTAGTGGTTCTGTAACGGTCTGATTTAGGTTCGAATTCCAGTTGTGGCCATGTTAAGGCTAGGCCGTGCCATATTAGGCATAATTATTCGTGAATGTATTTTTGAATCGCAATATATGCACCATTAAGAAGTGGAATATAAAAAGAGAAAAACCTTGTCATTAATCTCTTCAAAAAACGTGAAAAAAGTAAAAGAAAATCATATAGGTACTTGTTGTTTCAAAGAATGAAAGAAATAAACCAGCAAGATTTACGTGAAAAATTATTTATTCAGTAGACCAAGTTTATTTGGGAATAAAACATGGTTATAAACTAAGTCTTTTTACTTCTAAATACGAATGAATAAAAGATCTGAGTCCGTCTCAGTGAGATATTGTACTTTGAAATGCAACCTGACTTCATTTCAACTTTATACTGTTGAAGTTTTTACGACTGGTAATTCCTATTATATTAACATACTGTATTTTTCTAATAAAATTTTACTAACAGTGGCCCAAGGGAGTTGTGGATATATTGAAAACCTGCAGTTCCTGAGATTAGCATTAGATTATTTTAATTTGTACGGTCGATGTAAATAAAAGAGGCAACGTTGAGTGCCGCCATCCACTTTGAAGATAGATACATATATGAGTTATTTATAAAAAAGTATTCAAACACTCAGCTTCAGGTGATATGCCACAATAGTTCAATTGTTATTGTAATCTTAGTGTTATTTATGCTAAGACACTGCACTCATCATATTCACATTTTGGAAAATAAACAGTAAAACATCAAATAAATATAATTACAGGCTAGTCGTATCGCAATGGAATGAGCGGAGTGTCTGAACACTAGGCCGCCTCTGCCTACCCTGCTACATGCGTGATACAGCGTGAAGCTATATAAATATAATCTATTACCTGCTATGTAATTGCTATAATGCGCATTTATCTCTTCACATTATTTACAGAGCCCTCGATTGGCTTAGTATTTACACTGTTCAAACGATCCAGCTTGTTAACCGTTCTAGTCGAAGTCAACATCAAATAGATATTTAGGTAAACAAATTTCAATATGTCTTATAATATTTGCCCTTTGATCGTACGTAGGTATTCTATAGCTCTTACGTTTACCAATGTATCTAATTTGATTGATTCTGTTAAAATAATGTTAAAAGGTATTTTTTTTTTGTTATTATATTACTTGGTTGGAGCGTCGGCACTTAAAATTTCTTGTTCATTAAATACAATATGTCTAACCAGACCAAATATATTTTTGAACTAATATTATTTTATAGTATACTCTAAATGAACTCTTTTTTTAATTTTTTCATTAATTAAAGTAAATCTTCAATAATGTTAGTTTTTCAAAGTCGTACGAACGATCATATTTTGATCAATAAAAGTAGAGATGGAATGTCTTAACTCTACATTCTCTCCTGTCACGTAAGGAGGACGCAGGAGATGCCTGAAAATTACTCAGTTGACCACGTGTATTCAAAGCGAGGTAACGAAGTGTTTGTCATTCCTTACATCGTAACAGATACTAATCATCGTAACACGTAAATATACGTATGACATACGATGAATTGCTTATATTTATATGAAATTATCTAAGGCTAATGTTATTTAAATACGGCTATGTCAGGTATTATAATTGTCTATGTCTTACACAAGTTTGTTTCTTAACTGACTAATTAGTTTAGATGTTAGATTACCTTGATTAGTTAATCAAAACCAAAATTTTAAGCATATTGTGTTATTATAATGTATACTTAAGAATTTTAATACAGTTAAAAGAATATTTTTTAATTTATAATTATAATCTTTCAACATCATAAACTTTATGAAAATTTGATATTACTGTCAAGAATATGAATCTGGAGTGAACCACTAGAAGTTTATTAATCATATTTGCAGATGAGTAATGAAATGAAAATATTACATATTTTATTTTCTTGAGTAGGAATCGAACCCCCAAACGTATTGCGTTTACATTCGCACGCTTGTGTCAGTGGTCCACGATTGGCCCCTAAAACCTGATATATCAGCCCTATCTTATAGGTAGATATTTCAATGCTTTTGTTATACAAAAAATGATTTCATCACACTCCGGTACATCGTCATAGTAATTAATGTTTAAGGGGTTGTAACTCCCACTGGGCTTTTAAGTAAAGTAAAATTTTAAACCATCAAATCCTTTGTTCTTTTCCATTTTTTCTTTTTGTAGGCTAAATTAGGTTTGTTCTTTCGCCCGATAACGCCGCTATGAAAATTCCCATTTGAGCAATTTACATGGAGCGGAAAATGTCTTCTTCTAGAAAATATTTCCCTTCAATTATTTTAATACTGTAATTGTGTAAAAAATTGTTTATAAAATTTCAATTTAGCAGTGATCGAATTATAGAAAAAAACTAGTATAATAAATACGCTGATAGAAATCGGTTAAGAGAGATTAAATATGTTTTTAATAGATTCAAGACGCGGCCAGCAATCTCAATGTAAGTGGTTCTCATTAAAAGCTAGCTTCATATTACAGAAAATTACAGCAATAATTCTCTACATCAATTCAAAACTCTAGACGTAGCGCTGCTTGATTAAATCTTTTATTATCTCATATAAGTGTATATTAAAGTAATTTGGAAAACTGTTTTATTGCCTCGTCGTGCTGAAGTACGAGTACAGGTCCTCGGTGTAATGTAGAGCTTAAAAATATTTCTTATAATTGGGGCAAGGTAGAAGACTAAAACGACTTCTTTGCTGTTCTGGCGCCCTTGGGATTGTTTTAGCTTGTATTTCTTGTTGAACGTAGAGACTGTTTATATTGATACCAGATTTAATTTTCTGGTTTGATTTTCTGTTTTAATTCCTATATGAACAAAGCCAAAGCACCCCGATTATATCCTAAATATAGCAAGGGTAGGCAAGGAGAACCTAGTTTTAAAACTAGTGTTAAAATGCTCCGTTCCCCATTTTCCGCCGGCTTCTAGTAGTAATGCCTTGTTTTTATATGTTGATTTGATTTTCACTTCCTCGAATGGGAATCGAACCCACGACCTGTTGCGTTTACATCTCACGCTTGTGCCTTTGCGTCACGACTTACCTCAGGTTTATAATAATACGTTATTTTAAGTAATATACCTTACAAATTCATCGGAACATCTGGGTTTGTATCATTTCTCCTAAGACTTACTTTGATGTCATATAAATACGGCAAACGTCTTCCCTGGTATTCTTTGTATCTTACAATTTAGTAAACAATTAGGTTTAGTCAATTTTCTAAAAAACTAGAATTCAATCTAGTCTATTTTACGAACTGGAATGTTTATGCAAAATATGCTATTACTGCATATAATGTAATTTAAATTATTATAAAAATTATTGACTAAATATTCGCATTAAACAGAGGTTACAAGATTAAGTCTCGAAAAATTGAGCGAAATGTTAGAAAGGGAATGTCGAATGGTTCCCTCTGTCTACATTACTAGTTACTACTACTACAGAAAAAAAAGTTAGATTATAAAGGTTTTTTACAGAATCAGAATTCTCATTTCATACAAAATTCTATTGTAATGTTTCCGGCTTCGTCCATCTCAAAAGCCATATGAATATTTCGTTTCACCAACGTACTCGTACCTTAGAGACTGTACGGTGTTCCGTTTGATTATAACCTGGACTTATTCAAAAGCGCTTTACATTTCATATCCTGTGAGATAGCTCTGCTAGAATCTATTCTTCTTTATGACCTACTTTAATGGGCCGAGTTTTAATTTAGTTAACATATGTATAGGTATTTAGTTAGTTATATGATTTAAGGCGAGTCTCCAAAAAGGCGCAGGTTCAAATCCCACTAAGTTAAAATGTTCATTCATTTTCTTGGGGTCTTGGGTCCTAACGTTAAAACGCTCTGCTTACCTTGTGCATGTGGGTTACAACCTGAAGCTAAAAAAATGCAGCACAAAATAAATACCTAATAATCACGTCACCTCAATAACAAGATGCCGCAGGTGTCGCCAGTGCAGTAATTGCCCGTTAAACTCAGAAAGTCGTCAAAAGTAGTAATATTGTTTGTCTCTTTAAACAAGTTTTTATTACTTTTAGGACCTTCGTTTATTTGCCGTCGTATGCTAGGGGCAAGTCGTAAAATGAAACTTCAATACCCTTGATGATGCCCAATAAGATTAGGATTTGCTCTTAGTTATAAAGACCTGAAGAATAATAAAATATCTCCTGTTTGTAATAGCCTTCTTATTTGGCTACCAAATCCAACACAAAAATCATTTTTTCAAATCGAGGGAGTAGTTCCTGAGATTGGGGCATTGAAATAAATATGCGGCGTTGAGTTTCGCGACTCAAAATACAACGGCTCCACAATTCCCTGGCAAGAGGTGAACGAAAGTATTTTAGTGGGAACGGAGTTTTGAAAAAACATAAACCTAATATTAAATTCCAATTTTGAAATTTGAATTTAATATTAGATTCCCATGTGTGGGATACAGCTTAAAACTAAAAATATATAGATGAAATCAAAAAATATATGATAATATAGATAAGATAAAAATTGGAAACATCGAACCACGCAACACAAATAAATCGATTAAAATACAAGCAAAGATAACCAAGACTTTGAACTTTAAATTGCCATTGTATGTACCGGGCGGCAGTTTGTTCACCCGAACCCATCAATCCATGCACCTGTTGAATTTGGTTCACTGACTTCTATGAGTGTTCATTGTTTTTGTGATGTAATACATTTTTTTTAAGGTTAGTAGAGTTATGGCGTGGGTTCTTTTATTTGATTTATGAATATTATGGCAACAGATTTAGGGTCGACCCCCACTCGAGGAAATGGAATATTTAATATTTTTATGGTGGTGGTGGTGGTGGTGGTTGTGTCGAGGCAAAAGCGCGGCATTGAGTTCCGCCACTCAACACGCAATGCCTCCGGAATGTCCACCAACGAAAAATATAATGCACTTTTCCTGGTAGACAGAGAAAACTAGTGTTAATATACTCGTTTCGTCATCAATATACGGCCTATAGCAATGTAATTATCTACTTAAAGACAGTAAATATAATTAATATGCATGAATATATTTTTTATTCATTCCCCGTTATCCACTCGCTTCCTCTAAACAAAACTAATCGAAGTTTGTTTGTCCACTGCAGTTAGAATGCTTGGTGTGAACCGTCTGTTTGTAAATCTCTCAATGTTTCGGTGTCTTTTGATTTTCGCTCTTGTTAAAAATGTTGATCTTTGTTAAATACATTAGAAAATTGGGATTTTGGTGTCTTTTGGGTGGCACTTTGGGTTTGGGAGTACTTGGGACAACTCATGTGTGTCAGCAATACGGCTTTGGTATTTTTCAATATTATTATCTGTCGTTTGATTTTATTTGTTTTATTTATAGTAGTAAAGATATATGAGGTCGTAGCGCATTAAATGAATGGTTCTGAGGGCTCCATTCTCACTTGGGGGAATGAATTATTTTCATCAAGTAGTTCCAGTCTATTACACTCAATATCTCAAAATAGTGGGTTGAAAGTGGGAGGTCTTAACACCAGGTTCCTAATACTTACCTTTCTATATGCAACGTGAGGTTCAAAAACAATATAAATGTAGTTTTTGGTAAGATTCTTGTTTATTTTGCAAAATTAAATGTAAGTTGAGTGTACGGTGGTTAGCGCTATCATCCAAGATGGAATGGTTATACCTATTTACGTGTACTATACAAGTTTAATGATTTATCATAATATTCTCTCTGCCTTTTCTATAATAACGATAAGTGAAAGTAAAAAAAAAATCAATGCGCATATTCATACAATATTATTAGTAAAATAACTAGAAATATAAATCTTAATATTTGTTATGTATGAAATATAAGAGCTTTTGATATTAACTTTTTGTACGAGCATATGGCGCAGATTATTTTGCCTTTTACATCCTTGCTTTCAAAGTTGATGGAAGAGCTTAAATTGAAAAATTTCATTTTCTTTTCGGATTAGAAACATCCGAGTAATACCGTAATATGAGTTAGATAAAAAAATAAAAGCTTTTTAATCCAGTGTTAATTGATCTTATATGAATTAGTAATGATACTGCAATATTACAGTACCTACTTTATATCTATATCTATACTTATAATAAATCTGTAGAAAAGTCATTTCTGTACATTGAAAATATTTAAAAAAAAAATAGCTAGGGTGTTAAAGGACAATTAACAGAATCCATTTCCAGCATTTTTGGAATTTTTGTCTGTTTGTCTGTTTGTCTTTTTATCTGTTTGTCTGTTTGTCTATTTATGTGAACATGTATCACGTAAAAAGTACACAACAAATTTAACCAATTTTTATATATAAAAATTACAAGTAAATCAGAGTAGGTTTTAGTTTTTATTTCATTGTAATCGCTTCACTCTATCAAAAGATATAAGTATTTAATGTTTTCAAGAAGTTAATATTGGAGATCTATTGACAACAAATAGTAAGTACTAACGAATCTTGACAACGAATAAAACATATTTCAACAAGTTATTATTTGTTAAGCATTAATTACATCGGGAGAAATATTATTAATTTTAAAACTTTAGCAAAATATAGGTTTTGATTATTTATACTGAGAAAACAGTATGTTTTAACTATGATCGAACGGTGACAGTCTAACTATTAGCACAATAGATGGCGCAAAATTCTCTGAGAAAAAAAGAATTTGGATAAAAAATATATATATTTTTTAAGCAAATTTGTTCATAGTAAAAACTACTGAATAAAATATAAAGAACATTAAATAGTCTGTAAAGGGTACACTATTAAAACATTATGTACTCAAAGTTTTCAAGTTTATGTTTGAGAAAGGTGAAACATACGTAACGATATCTATTGACTACATAGACGTACTGTGATGAATGTTGATAACGCGTAAAACATATTGTTGCGTTATTATTTGCTAAATATTTATTACGTCGGAATGAATATTATTGATTTTAATGCATCAAAAAAAGCAAAACATCGTTTACGATTAATATTATTTTATGTTAAAAGAAATTTAAATAAAAACGGTATGTTTTATCAGTTTCAATGACTCAATAGATTCTGAATCGCGCTGCAATTCGTGGCGAAAGAATGAAGTTTGTTGCGTTATTAATTATTATTTGTTAAAAATTAATTACATCGGAAAAGAATAGTAATCATCTCAATACTTTAGTAATCTATATATATAAAATCGAAAGGTCACTCACTCATCACGAAATCTCAGAAATCATCATCAGTGCTAGGAATCTCAAATTTTGCATAGGAGTTATTTATACATATAGTTATTACAGTTATGTTGGTGCTCGCTAAGACGGGAATTTGCAATATTCGACTTTTAAGGGGTTGTTTTTGGGGTTGAAAGTTTGTATGAAACTTCGTTACTAAAATGCTAGGAGTCTCAAATTTTGCATGACAACTTATAGGACGTAGGTACTCATGGAGACAGAAAAAATAATAATAATAACGTAGTTCACGCAGGCGAAGCCGCGAGTGGGCCGCTAGTATAAAATAAATGTCTATCAATAGTTTGTATTATCAATACGAGTACCTTCGTAAAATAGCTAACCGCATATAAGACTGTCAATCCTGATAATAAAAGGGTATATTAAATTCTTATTCGAATAGAGTATGGTTTTGCTTTATGTATCTTAATAATGTAGGCCGCTATTATACTGATGAAACCTATGATTTAAAAAGTAATCATCAAATACATATTAAAAATTAAAATTATATCATAAATACAAATATTTGTATATACAAAGTTCACATTTGACAGATTATTTACTAAAAAAACCCAGCCAAGTGCGAGTTTGATTCGCGCACGGAGAGTTTCGTACTCCTATGGAGGACTCCTATATTAGGGGACTCCTATATTAGGGGATTTATTTTATTCAGATTTTTATTTCTTGTTATAATGGCAAATAGAAGTTAGAAATATATAATCTGTGAAAATTTTACCTGTCTAACTTCACGGTTAAGAAAGGGAAGGGAATAGGGAAGAAATCGTGTATTTATTAATTATTAGATTTTTATCTAAAAAAAAATATTATAAGGAGATCTATTGAAATCTAATAATAATTTTTATTTATTCAATTTCTATGCAAAGAATTTTACAGCTTATATATTTAAGAATACTATTTATATGATTTTCCACCTACATTCCATATCCTCAATCAGACCGTCCAAACAACGTAAAAGTAAGTACGCAGTGCGCAATAGCTATCACAGTTCACAATGGGCAATAAATCCAGCTTTATTTATCGGTTCTTGTGTCGTCCGAGTGTCAACCAAATATGGCATCCTAGATCGTGGCCAGGGTTCAAATACGATTGTTCCGTATTTTATGTCTTATACTTATGTACGAGTATAACCGCGTACAAATCGGCTTTTTTCTTTAATTTGCCTGGAAAATTTTGCATATTTAACTCCCGTGAGTGGAAATCGAACCCACAATCGTTATATTTACAATAGTGCTGCTAAACCGCGATAGCCTCAGATTTGCTAATAAAACCTTCAATGTATTAAATAAACCATTTACTATAAATGACGAAATATTTTTTATAGCAAAATATTTATCTTGATCGTTAACATTAAAAACATATTTGTTAGATTATGCCATTAAAATGATAGGGTTGGCAAAAATCAAGTGAATTAACGAAAATTTCTTTGATAATATTTTTTTGTATACTTAAGATAGTTTTGTTTATTATTTAATTTACCTAATAATTATTTTTTTAACCAACTTATGTATGTTTGGAATATTAGTGATGCCCAGTATCCCGATTTTACGATGAGTAGGTTGCCTATAAGAATTGATTCATCTAATCTTCTTTCGGTTGAAGATCTAATCTTTCTTTTTTTGAGACCAGTCGTGGCGCAAAGGCACAAGGTGTGATTGTAAGCCCGACATATTCTGGGTTCGATCCCCATTAAATGAAATATTTTATATTTTAATTTCTTCGCTCTGGTGATGATGCAAATCGCAGCGTTGAGTTCCGCCACTTAACCCGCAATGATGTCAACGATGTCTTAACACTAGGTTCCCCCAGCCTACCCTACTATGTGCTGGATACAGCGTGACGCTCAAAAAATTATCTTTATTTTAATTCCTCGCAAAACAATTCTTGATCAACCCTAATTAATTCACTTAGTACATTGATATATAAGTATGACTATTGAAGAACAAAAAGTTAAGTCGTGTGGGACTCTTTATAAGTTTGTATTGCTTTTGTTTCTATCATAACGCCTACGTAGTTGGTCGTGCGTTTTGGTAAGGTGTAATAATTTGAACCTACACTTATCAAAGGTTACTTCAGATGAGGCAATTTAAAGAAGCTGTTATATGTAATAAATATTAGCACTTTGCCTTAAGCTATGATACAACAGACAATTGCTTAAGAATATATTTTCCGTAAGACTCCGTTCCCCACGCATCGCCAGTTTTGGAAACATTAGTGATGGACTTCAACGCTGGGCTCTTTGTCCTGTCACTAAAACAGAGAAAAGAATAGAATTCATACCTTCGATCAACCAACCCCCAAAACCATAACCCCCAAATACGGTGTATAATTTTGTCAATTATTTTACATTTTCTTATTATACTCGTATAACAAAAGTAAAGGTTTCAAGATAAGTTTCCTAGTCTAGCCGTCACCGATTCCTTTACCGTTACTGTTGTACCCGCCGACAAGTTAATTTCTATGCAGGAAATTCAGTTTACAATTACAATTTATGCCTGTCCAGGAATATATATATATATAATTTATTATAACTATATTTTTAATCGTGTCGTCAAGGTTTAGTGGGATAATGTTTCGGTTGTCGGTTCCACTCGGGGCAATAATTTTAATTTTTTCGCTCTGGTATATGTATTGCCGCGTAGAGTTCGGCCACTCAACACGCATTGTCTTGAATTTTGACAGAAAGCGGAGAATAAATTGGTATTAAAAATAAATTCTCTGCTTTCCCCTACTGTACGACGCTTAAAGCCTGTAGCTAATAAAAAATATCATCAGCCAGCTAAATATACAACTTAAAAAACCTTTAAATAATGTTTTCTCATGTTTAAAATTAGAAATTGCAAGTAAACTTATTTCTCGATTTCCGATTTTTACGTAATTCCATCGGTAAAGGTTTTCAAAGGTCATAGACCTAGGCAAGAAAGTGTAACTAATGGATTGCCTAGCCAACTATAATATTTTCCGGTATGAACTAAAATTAATCACACTTTTTATCTTTTACTTAGTAGAGTTATTTAATAAGGCGTAACACTGAAATGTTATGTTTTTCAAGGTTCACGCTGTAACCCGCACATAACAGGATAGGTAGAGGGAACTTGGAAACCTAATGTTATAACACTTCGATCCCATTAAGACATTTCTGTTTCCCACTTTCTACCGAGTTCTGGAAGCTTTGCTTGTTGAGTAAAAAAGTTTTTAGCTTCAAACTTGTACAGTTTTCAATTATCGAAAATTATTATGGATATGTTACCTAATACTTTTTCGTTATCAAAAACACGTAACTACATCAATTTTCTTATAAGAATAGAATTACCCATAAACAGATTCGGTCACGAACCGTTAAGCCAGATGCAGGTTAAAGCAGGCGTACACCGTACCCCCAGACCCACTTCCGCCTGGGAAGCGAACTCTATACCCCGAGGTTAGTCACGATGGCTGGAGTTGTAGAGTGTAGCGGATACATGTAGATTTTGTATTGAAAGGTTTTTGTTGTATGTAGTATATCTATGGGAGTATATTATGTACCTACAGTGTAATATTAAAGTCGTTAATGGTTTCGTTCTGAAATTCGATAGTTGCAGATTTGTTTTTAATAAGAAAAATGTAACAAAATACAATAAAGAGATATTATTAATTATCCTCTAAGAATTAGTTACCACGTAATGAAATATTTAATATTTTCATATCTTTGCTCTTTGGAAGTGTCTTAATGGGAAAGGTTTAACTTACCACTAGCCTCCTAGGTTCCATATCTCTGTTATATGCAGAAATAGCATGAAGCTATAAAAAAGAATTAATTGGCTTAATTTCAACCAAGCACGTCGCTATTACAAAAGCCCCATTCCTATAAGTTAAGGCAATTCAGTGCACATCTCATTAAAGGTGCTCGCAACATTGACCGTAACAGCTCCCAGCCATACAAAGGATTGCGGGCGAGCTAATATCCTGGCATTTATATAGTGTGCCTTGTTTTTATCTTTATTATAAAATAACTGTTTCTTTTATAGGATGGTTATTTAGTTTTAAATATTATTTATTATATGATGTTAAGTTATTATATGATTTTTTACCAATATTAGTTAGTTATTTGGTATATTATTTGAAAATTGTAATGGTATAAGATACGTGGAATCGCATCCGGATACGTAAATTTTTACTTTTTTTCCACTAATGCTAATTTATTAGATTTGGTGGTTAATTTAGTTTTAAAAACATAAACATATCTCCAAGTAGGAATTGAACCCACATTAATCACTTACAGACGCGTCTTTTAGAGCGGCGTTCATTTCCGCCACTCAACTTCTCATTGTCTCAAAAAATGAGAGGGGGAATTTATGCGGGGAACGGGAGTGCCTTAATGGGGACAGAGTTTTTTTACGCTAGCTTCCCAGATTCTCTTTACCTATCCAGCTATGGATACATAGTGAAGCTTAATAAAATAGTTATTTTTGGACAAATTCACAAACAAACATGCAAATTAAAATTAATTTATGCAAATTGACAATCCTACGCTCGTAATATATGTTTAATAAAGATCAACTAGCACATGTTGTATCACGTTAATTTTATATCGATTTTTATATAAATACACACAATACTATGCATATGTATGGAATTAATGTCTATTGAATGAGATGCAGGATAGCTGCCAGCTAATGTAATAGATTGTACCATTGATTTTGAAAAGAGCAACTGTTGAGTTTCTTGCCGGCTCTTCTCAGCAGAACTGCCTTCCGAACCGGTGGTAGCTTTTTGGTCATATGTTCATTCGACGATTCAAAAGTGCTTATAATAATTGCCTATTTGAATAAAGAATATTTTGAATTTGAATATGAATTTATGAAACTCTGCTTTCGGTCCCCAAAGCGCTATCATGGTAAGTCTCATTCATTCTGTTCACTCATTTATTTCCCTGGTGACGTACGGATATGGCAGGTTGCATACCTTTATTATATCTTAATTATAAGGTTTTATTACTACAGTGAGTTTTAGATTATAAATGTAAAAGTTTGTGAGGATGGAGGTTTTTTCCACATTTATGCTATAATTACTGAACATATTTAGATTAATCTTTACAGTAATATTAGCATAAGAATAATATAGCAATCAGAACAATACATAGGCTACAATAGTAGGTAGTAGGTAACAAATGTAAACATTTGGTATAATTACAGAGTAACTTAACACTAGGTTCCCTTTATCTAGGATAGACATGCGGGAAAAGAAAATGATTGTTTTGCTTTTTTTTGTTTTACCCATATATTTGAGATGACATATATTTTTATTATTTTCCTCTTAGCAACGTGACAGCAAAATTCAGTCTTGATAACGGTAGAATATACAAGAATTATTTCGCAAAATATGTTGAGATGTACCTACCTTTGGTCACACGTTCTACCCTCGTCACCTTGATCATAGGACTCCTTGTAATATTAATATTTATGAAATTTTATTGAAGACAAGATTTATGCCATATAATGTTATATTAATATTAAATAATCAATAATAGTATTTTGTATTTATCTATATATATAAAATCGAAAGGTCACTCACTCATCACGAAATCTCAGAAACTACAAGTGCTAGGAATCTCAAATTTTGCATAGGAGTAACTTATAGGACGTAGGTGCTCGCTAAGACGGGAATTTGCAATATTCGACTTCTAAGGGGTTGTTTTTGGGTTCGAAAGTTTGTATGAAACTTCGTTACTACAAATGCTAGGAGTCTCAAATTTTGCATAACGTCACTAGGACGTAGTCATGGAGACAGAAATTAATAATAACATAGTTCACGCGGGTGAACGCTAGTATGTTATATGAGTTTGTAGGTATAATACACATTCATATATTTAATGTAGGTACATACAAACAATTCAGTAACTAATAAATCTAATTGTTTTTAATATTTACCTCATTTATGGAGCCGTGGTATAGAGACCTAAGGATAGATAAAAGCTACATTAACAAAAACAACTTTCTAAGTTATTTTAATGGATCTGGAATTCACAATAAAAAATAATAAAAAACTAATTATGTAATTCCATCCATTAACAACTTAGCACTTTAATGATTTCTCACAGAATATTCCTACACGTTTTTAGCTATCGATACCTACATTAGATTGCGCCGGCGCACCATTCCTTACTGTCTAGAAACTAGTTCAGTTCCCATAGTGTTTCCAATAATAAATCACCTTAACATCGTTATCTCTATGGTATTTATTTTATCTCCCATAAAGCAGAAAGTCCTACGAGAAGCCTCAACTGGTACTAAATGACAGTTTATTATTAATTTAATTGCGTTAAAATACGCTCGTATTTCTTACTTTTAAATATTCATATGAAATATGCAATAGGTTTCAGAAATATGCAATTATAAAGTGTTATAATTTTATTTTCATTTTAGTGGTCTTAACAGTTCTTTTTAATGAAAAATAATTTCCTTTTTGTTATATTGCGTATTTTATTAATAAATATTAAATTTATCACAGTTATATTTTTTTACCTTCACACTGTAACTCTCAAATGCATACATATATAGCAGCAAATGCTATTATCGAGACATTTCGTTACACTCTGTTCTGTTTAACGTCTTGCTTTATCTTGTTGCGAGAACGGAGAAATAAAAATAACTCATTTTCCCAATTTCCCACCAAGAATATTTTTTTTAATTGACGAAACTCTTACTAAAAAATAGTACTCTTATTACACTTATAAAAATATATCTAGTTAGAAACATATTAGAGGTAATATGGCATTTGACATTGAAGTTAACGATTCCTCTCTCTATCGTTGTACAAAGCGTTCTTTGTTCCATTAGTGTGTAAAGATGAGATTAGTTCCAATCGTTCAAGTTTATATCTGACACTACCATCTCGTTTTACTGTGGACTGTTATCCTACTGTCTTGAAAAGGAAGTTGTGCTATTCTCAACTTGGTGTTAATACATGCCGCTCTCCATTTTCCGCCCATTTTTGTAATATTCTTGTTGGCGTAACTAAATGCTAGGATTCCTCAAACTAGGTTCATGTTATGAAAATATAGTTATATTTAAAACACCATGAAAATATTCATATACATAAAAATAACATACGTATGGGGTAACGATGATAATAATTAAAGATATGAAATTAATTTCATTTTAACTTTAACATGTCAGTTAATTTTAAACGTTATATAACCAGTAACCGTACATCTGTAAAAACATTCTAAGAAAATAGCGACGGGAAATTCATTTCATTTTCTTGTACCTTTAAAGTTTAGACCCAAGATAAAATCGTTTCTCACACAAACGAGCTATTCCGCTAAGAATAGTGGCAGTTTTAGAACTATATCACATTTGTTTGTTTTACAAAAAATACCAGAGTTTTTCTTTTATATTATTTATTGATGGAATAAAATTAACCGGACTTTTATTTATTTATTACTATTATTATTGACTATTATTTATTATTGATAAAAGAATAGATAGAAATTATTTATGCTAAGGATGTAGGTAATTCTTCTGGTAACGAGAGAAAGCCACGTTGAGTTTCGCCACTCTACAGCTATCTCGAAAATTAGGTGGATAGCTTGCAAAGTAGTGTCTTGACACTAGGTTCCCTCTTTTTGCCCTGCTACAATGCAGTTGAGTATAATGAATATAAATAAAAAGTTCTGATTTTTGTTGTTTATTAACTTGTTTTATTAACAAGGTTCATTTTGTTCACAGGAAGCAGACAATTTAGCAAAACTGGATTTTCGATAATACCGTCGCCATGGATTCTGAGAGGTAATACAAATGTTATTTTTTAAAGTTTTAGTTTTATGTTTTTATTGTTTTCTTTGTTGCCTTTATATTTTGATCTATGTTCTTATTATAACTATTGTATATAGGTCATTATTACTATACTGACACTAATTTGTAAACATAGCTTGTCTGCCATATTCTACAAACATTATATAATTGTAAAACATATTCATTCTCAGTGCATTCTTCATTCAATATTAATTAAAAAAGTAAATGTTTCCAGGCAAAACAATAACGTTTTTACAAACACAAATAATTTACTTTTAATTATTTACTCTTTTCCAATACAGATCGTTCGAAACATTAATTAAAATATCATTACAAACAGACGTACAGTGGCAACGATTAATAAACAAAAGATATATCGAAACGGAATCCCATTTAAATAATTGTTTACATTCAGTTTAAAATTACGCCCAGTTTGCGAACAAATGATTGAGGCGGTCTTCGATAAGCTTTGTTGTGTAATGTGCAGAATGCTTGTGTGTCAGTAGACTAGTTCTTATTTGCGGCTTCGCCCGCGCATTCTAGTGCTATTGACTTAGAGCTATCTTAAAGTAGTAATTATTATTATTTCAAGTATGTTTATTTGAGAGACGCGTAAGAATAAAGGTAAATTTCTATAGTGAAAGGTCAACCGTTTCGCTCTGTAAACTTTAATTTGTGATTAAACCATTAGCACATCACATAAAAAATTTACGCTTTAATTTCTTTTTGTGACTTGTATTCGGATCTTGGTTATAATAAAAGTAAGTTATTTTATTCTATAAATGTATAAGGAAAGTGGTATTAAATCACAAAGAAAAATAACATTTTTTAAACTTTAGAGTAGGCAGAGGGAAACTGGTGTTGAAACACTCAGTTCCCATTAAGACAGTTCTGTTCTCCACTTGCCAAATTCAGAAGGTGCATGTAATTTGAGTTGCGGAACTCAACGCCGCATTTTGCGTCGGTACCAAGAGAGGAAATGAACCTGTGCCACGACTGCCCCCCACTTGTATTACTTCCACAACCATTACAATTCTAATATCCGCATTTTGCTCAGATCATTACTATCTATTATCGCACACCCTCAGGTTATCTGCGTGGATGATAAATCATTGATGGTATCTCGGACAGTGTGGGTTCATTGTTACATTGGATGCAGATTGTATAGCGAGATTGAAACAAAGCCAGCTGTAACTAGTGTGCGTTTAAAGTATGTGGGTATATGAAGATTAGTAGTAGTTGCCTAGTATAACGTGACAGGCTGTGGGTTTGAGCTCGCTCGAGGAAATAAAATATTTTTATTGCATTTTTAATGTGTTATTCCACACTTAGGAAGAAAATACTTCTTGGAGAACATATAAAAATTTTGAATGTAGGGGAATTTGAACCTGCGCTTGGAAACCGCTCATAATAAGTTGTAACAAGGATATAAGAATTTCGACATAGCCAGATGAGAACGTATGGCTTAGTTGGTCAGAGCGTTTGGACGGTTTCCAGTAGGTACCCTGCTAAATGCGGGAAGCTGAAAAAAAAATAGTTAAATTGAATGTGACTTTTGTCGAGCATTTTTATGTTATTCTTTCATCTAAATATAGGGATAAACTGAAATTGATATATGAATCATCTAGCGTGCGGCACATAAACTTATCTTCTTATCTTACTATAAATGATAAATTATTTTCATTTCCTCTTGTAACAAGACCAAATGCGACGTTGAATTCCGCCACTCAACACGCAATGTCTTATAAAGCGGACAATAGAGTGTCCTAACACTAGATTCACTCTGCCTTCACTGTGTATTCCGTATACACCTAGGAGAACATACAAAAAGAACATAAAAATAATAATTTAATACCATTAGAAATTGTTGCGAAATACATAATTACAGGTTTACAGATATACAAAGATATTAAACTTATATAAGCGTAAATTTTAGTATTAGAACTGATTCACTTTCTCGTATTGACATGCGCTTGCGCTACTGGATAACGCAGTGTGACCATCAGTTTTGAGTATGGGAAATATGATTTTTGTATAGATTAATGTATAGATTTATATTTTTCTTTTTCTTTTTACATCTTAAATTATTATGTACTCTTAAAAATGAGAAAAATATATCTTGGTCAAATGAACATTATATATTTGAACTTTTTTTTTACATGTTGAAATTATCTCATTAGTTCAATAACAATGAATAACGAAACAATGGACGAATATAGTGGTTTAATATAACATATTTATGAACATTTATTATTGGATTTACTTCGTGTGTAAATAAATCTCATTACCAAACTTTTAGATACACAGAAATCGACTTAGTCTTGAAACCTTCTAACTTCTAAAGTATAGGATTAATGACATCTTCGTGAACTTTGAATTTTTAAGAATATAACAAAAGTGGCTAATATTAGTGTAGATAGTTCACTGTTATATATTGTAAGTAGATACTACTAAAAGATAATTTTTAGTAGTGACTTACCTCCACGCTGCATCCTCCATATATTATGTATACCATGTCATGCAGATATTTTAATATTAACGCTTATTTGTTAATAATAATTACGAATAAATTAAAATTCTCAAATTTTTATCAATTTTACTAATTAATTGGCTTTCAAACGAAAAAATTTAAGGTTATTAGGTACTAATGAACATAAAATAATATTTCTACTATGAATGTACATATGTTGCATTAATAATAGAAAATGTTTAAAATAATAATCAATTGTCTGTCATAAAATGGAATCGCTGTTTATTTATAAAAATATACCATTTTAATAAAGTTGTATACACTTATAAGTTGTTCTGAAAATAACATGGTTAATAACTTTTACTTTCATTATCGTCTTGTTATAAATATGGTGTTTATTACTCTTACATATATATTACAATACCAAGTTGTATATAATGGTGCCAGGGAAAGTGCACTCAGTAGATACAACGTGCAATTATTTTGATAAAATACATTATTATTTGAAATAAAGAAATATAGATATTGAACTATTTTTAAATTGGATTAGAGAATGAAATTAATACACTATGATCTCTCCATAACTCTTTCTCCTTCTTTACCATCGTTAGCTCTTCATATCAAGAAAAATATCGTGTGGCAACCCTAGCGTGATGTAAGAACGCGTGCGCCGGCGCCACCAAGAAAGCTAACAGATGCCAATGTATTGTTTTTGATCGTTGCTCAACTATGTTGATATTGTAATTGCGTTTCATTAATTATCTTCTATAGTCACATATTATGCAATCATTAATTAAAATACATGAGAAACAAAAATTAAAAATAATATTTGAATTTCTTTTCGATTTCTTTTGGAATTCAAAAAGATGGAGTCTAAAGAGAAAGCAATAAAATATTAGGCAATAGACGTCTTAAAGGCATTTTACTCTCCATTTTGTATCGACTTATCAGAATTTAGATTTAACAATCAGTCAGATCAAACAATTAAGTTTAGACTGTAAATGCGACGGTTTGTGTGTTCGATTCCTACTCGAGGGAATGAAATATTTAATATTTTATCGAAAAGTAGGGGGAACAGAAATGGGAACGGAGTGTCGTAACACTAGGTTCCCACTGCCTGCCCTGCTACTTGCGGGATATATTATGAAGCTAAAACATGTATTATTAAATGAATATTCCAAATAACAGCAAATACTTAATTCTCTAAAAATGTACACACATAATAATATATTAAAATATCCTGTATATTTGAATTTCATATTTGAATAGTTTCTATGTAAATATAGGTGGTATGTTCGTACATTTCAAAAGCGCTAACAAACCAAACATGACTAGCTATTGCATTTACAAATTAGATCGTCCCGTGGGAACAGGAGAGCAGTTCCGAAATATGTTAACGTAGGCTAACAATATTAGTTTTGTTTGTTAGTTTACACTTTTATTATAGTTCTATTTTTTGTTTTTTGTGCATGTTAATATTTGGGGGAATTATTTACTATTTTTTTTAGTGAAGCTCACGCTTGACTAGTTTCTGTTGTATTTTCTCTAATTTATGTTTTAAGGTAAGGTTGGGTTTAAAGGACCTTGAAATAAGCAGCTTTTTTTAAATTTCTTCGCTCTGCTGTTAAGACAAAGCGCGTTGTTGAGTTCCGCCACTCAACACGCAGTGTCTCTGGAATTCGGCGGAAAGTGGTGGTACTTTGCCTACCCTGCTGTGTACGGAATACATAGTCAAGCTGATTTATTTTTATAGGTTTTCCTGCACTATTATTTATTATTATTATTATTATATCTATAAATATTTATTATATATAATTAAATAGAAGAATAAATTTCCTCAATGAAGTCCTAGAGATGCGTAGGGTTATTACACAAAGATATATTTCCTATTCAATAAAATCTAATAACCCCGTAACAGTACATTTAACTAAATACGAAACGATTTACTTAGAGCTATTAAATTACTAGCTCGCCCCATTTTACCATCCATATCCTGGCTTTAAATGTACTCCTGTCAATATGAACAAAAACTCCTTATTATAGTGAAATGCATGCAATGTTCTCACCGTTTCCGCGATGTCAGTTTATAATAAACCCTCAGAGTTACGGTGCTCTAGCTCTTCAAAATATAGGTAAGATTTATACTAGCAATTTTCTAGTGTAATTTCTGAAGGAAACTTGGTATCTCTATACTTAATATTCATGGATGCCTACGTTGTAGTTTCTTATGTTATGTTAGAAATATTTTTGACGAAATTCTTTATGATGGAAATTTCGGTTTGTTAAGATGTGTTGTGTGCATGTTAGAGTCAATTTTAAGTGATGAGGAATACTTGATGTGCGTGAAATTTTAATTTTAATGTCGTTTCGCTTAGTTTTTTATTTTATTAGATTCGCGCTGAATCACAGCAGAATTGGCTGAAGGGATAGGATAGTTAAGATTAATAAAAGTTAGTTTTTTTAGCTTTAGCTTCACGCTGTAACCCGCACATAGCAGGATACGGTTACGGTTAAAGATATTTATTTCCATTAAAATTTGTATTGTGCAGTTTATGTTGTGTAGATGGGCAGAGAAAACCTGAAATGACAGAGTTAAAACGCTTCCGCTCCCAACTTTCCACAGAGTTCTGGAGGCATTGCATGTTGAATGTCAAAACTGAATGCCGTGATATTTATTAAAATTTATAAAAAGCAAGCATTAATAATTTCATTTCTTCGCTCAAGCATTCAGTGGAAATAAGAAACTAGAGTGTCTTAATGGAGTACGGAGTGTCTTAACACTAGGTTCCCAGCAAGGTGCGGGATACAGCGTGAAAGCAAAAAAAAGACGTTTATGTCACAGGTAAATCTTTTATAGAATTAATCTCTACATACGACGCGTAGGTCGAAGGATATTTCCAGTTCTACTTAGCTTTAGATTTGATATGGCTTTGTACTCTACTATCTACTTAGCGAACTCTTATAAATTATTCTGCTCAGCTTAATTAAAAATACTAGTTTTTATCTTATATTAATTTTTAATTAGATTATGAGATTTAGATTATGGTTAATGTATATATATGTAGGTAAGTATTAAAAAAACTAAATAACGTGATTTAACGTTATACTTTTGCATATTCTGCAAATGCGGAAAGTTAGATGAAGATATAATTAAAAATAATAGTTCTGGACTTGAATATCTCTAAGCTGGCAATCACCAACAATTAGAAAAACAATTATTTTAATTATTATATAACGGAGACAGAAGCTATTAAAGGTTAAAACTTAATTTGGTATTCCGTTATCTCACGACTCTTCGTTTCCTTGTAGGGATTCCGCCGAATTCTTTAATTTCTGTCGACCATACATCAAAATGACCTCAATTGTGACAAACAATTACCATTTTGTTTTTATTGAACCTTAAAATTGGTAATTCTTTAGTATTCTTTATAAAACGTAATTTATGTATTATATTATCACGTGATATAATTTATATATGTATAATTCACATTTACCTATACCTGCGGTGTTGCCAGAGATAAATTTATAGGTGCTGACTGCTGCGTAGGCGGAACATAACGCTGCTCTTTGAGTCAGATGAGAACTTACAACTAGATGAGCAAATACTTTCTATTTTATATGAATGTAGTTATTTACATCAAGTTTCATCTTAGATCTGACGACTACAAAGTTTAAAACTTAGTGTTAACACTAAGAAAGAAGTGGTAATACGGAGAAACTGAGGCCAGTCGTGGCGCAGGGGCAGAAGCGCACGACTGTAAAGGCGATAGAGTGTGGGTTCAATTCCCACTCAAGACAATGAAATATTTAATATTTTCATTTCCTCACTCTGATAATGTGGCAAAACGAGGCTTTGAGTTCGGCCACTAAATGTATGTATGTATGTATGAATGTTACTGGATGTAAGATGAAGCTAAAAAAAGACTAAGTAAAATAATAACATAATCAAGTATAATGATTCCTCGGGGTGGGAATCGAGCCCACAGCCATCGCGCTTATTTAGACAGTCAAGAGACTTGCTGCGCCACTATCCTCCAGGTGAGGAACCTAGTATTATGTTTCCTCTGCCTATCCTACAATACACAGACTGCGAATGACACAATACAGAATATATTCAACACTTCCATACTCCAGCCAGTTCCTAAACAAACTTCTATTATGCACCTGTAGAGTAAAGTAACAATACTATGTCCTTGACAGATTTGAATACGTATGAAGCGTATACTCTTCAAATATAAAACCTCACTTATATACACACATTTTTCATAATACGAACTCTATTTTCTTGGCAATAAGAGCTATTTTCAATTTTAAATGATTTTTTTTATGGAGATTTTAAACGTAAAAAGGCGAAAACTATCTTATAGGAGAAATATAAGGGTTGAAAATAAAACGTTATGTCTACCAATATATGGTAAGTGTCAATCTTTAAGTGGCAGGGGTGGAATAACTCCTAAGTTATTTTTTAAAGCTCCAAATGGACTGACGAGGGTTGGTTTAATATAAGCGGTAACCTTTTTGATGTGTACCAAAATATTTGTTTATCTGTTTACTTAAGCGGCATGCTTATCTTCTGGGGTTAGTTAACCCTTGTATGAATGTATGAGCAAATTCTATAGAAATTTGTATATTTTAATATTTAGATAAATGTTTTGTGTATCAAATGTATTCCATAGATTTACTCTGTATCCTGAAAAAACGGAGTAGGCAGAGAGTACCTGGGAAGCTAGTATTACGACACACCGATTTCGAGACAATTATAAGCCCCATAAAGATCCAATCTAGAACATTTATCAAGCAGATATATTTTCAGATAAAGGGGTAGTCAGAGAGAACGGAGTGCTAAACGCTACGATCTCTACATGCTCGTACCTCTTTTCGCCGCGTTCCTCGTCCGCTGCCATCAACCTCTTAATACATGACGTTTCTCCACCTTATCAATGTATCAATTCGCTTTTCCGCACCCATCACGTATCTTCCATCTCTACTGAACATACTTCCCAGGGAAAGTAATACTACACAAAAATTGTGTTAATCGTAATCGTTGTCATTTTGGAAATAGTAAGTAAAGTACGAAAAAGTAAGTCTTAAAGTTGTTCCAGATATAACTAGTTTATGTTTTAATTTAGAACCAAGAATGTTTCATCAGCGAATTGGAAAAATATTTTAAGTTGAAAGGTGGAGAAGTAAACAAATGACAGAACTATATGCATTATAAAATGTATATATATATATATAGCTTGAAACTTGAAACTGCTTATTAAGAGCTTTGTTTTCAAGTACCTACATTTTGATTTATTGCAGCTATTCTATTATGAGAAACGAAGAGATGACTTTTCTTCTTTTCAACTGCAGTAAAGTATTCATCTTGATAAATTAAAAATGGTTTCATATTAAAATTTCAGTACTTCGTGCATTATTATGAGAAGTAACCTAGACAGCATGAACCTGTGTTAAAATGATCCAAATTATCCTAAAATTATAAAGAGTTTATTTGATAGAACGCGCTAATCTCCGGAACTAGTTCGAATTGAATAGTTAATTTATTTAGGAACATATACTTATTACACTTATTAGATAGCGTTAATCGTTTTTAATTTAATTAACTGTACCTGCAGTAGATACCTCGGTCTCGAAGAATCAGGATCATATAAAACTTAAGTTATTTTAATTTTATCCGCTAAATTAGAAAACAACATTAATTAATGATAATATTATTGAAAAGTAATCAACCCTTATATTTTATACTTATCCAAGCAACATTTGCTCAACTAGCACTTTGTAACAAGTGGCGGAAGATAATTAATAATAGTGCGGCTCGTACCTAACCAACGCCAAAACTTAAGCCATCTTATAAATTATTCCCTTCCTGGTGAGATTAACGCCTACGGGTCTACATTTGAAATCTGAAATCCCAAAGTTCCTACGAACACTGTATTAGTGAAAAGTTCACAACTGTATATATTTTAACGTAAAGTCAACCTAGCTTCATTGGCTAGAGTTAATTTCTATATAGCATTTTTAAAATCCTTCAATTATTTCTTCATTCAAAGGCGGTATTAGCAGGGTCGATTATTTCGATTCATTTTCATATGTAGAACAGGGAACACGGACACTGAAAGTGAGCATCAATGCTATGCCTCTAGAATTCGACAGAAAGTACGGAACGCTAGCGTCTTAATGGGAACGAGGTGTCTCAACACTGGTTTCCCTCTGCCCTGCTTTATGAGGGAAACTGCGTAAATCTAAAAAAAAGTCCATCACAAATCAACATAATAGAATAATGTATTTGAATCCAGAGCATAATAACTTGAAACCAGCACTATCTATTTGGCAGCGAACCTCTAACTGCTTAGACGATAAAGCGATAAGAATGAAAATCACATTTATAACTCACTTACCTGTATGTTCTGTAATGGATTGCCGAGTAAATAATATATTAGTATGAAACAAGGCGATGTTTGTATTTACTAAGTATTGGCTCCAGGCCAGCGACGTACGGTCTAGATTGCTTTCTACAAAATAACTAGGTCCAGATTAGATTGCCTATCGATTGGTGTTATATTACAAGGTGTATTATGACTTTTTTAAATTTAATTTTAGTAGTTTTTGGTATTTTCAGATTCAGATAGTATAATTTGTTCACAAATTTATTGTAACAATTTCTGTAGAAAGATATAGGAAAAGATATCCATTCAGATATTTAACTACGGCACAGTGATAAAAGGTTAAATGTTTAATAATAAAACGTAATTTTTTATTTTTTCAACAAATATTCTCCATGTTACTCCCTACTCTCCACTTAAGTCGCAACGCCTCAAGATTTCGGTCTAAAGCGAAGAACGGAGGTGTTTAAATGAGAAACGGAGTGTCTTGACACTAGGGAGATGTTCCCTCTGCCTACTCTCCTGTGTAATGTGCGGGATAAAGAGTGAAGCTAGATTAAAAAAAAGATTTTACATACATATTCAATTTAATTCTAAATAGGCAATAGCCAGGTGCAACAAACTAGATGTGGAAACAAAAGCAGGTGGTAAATCTCCTTAAGCCGTGATTGCCTCTGCTGTTATTGTGATTTATGGTTACAGCACATTTTCCTTGCTTGCCTCTTATACTATAGGGGAGTTGGATGGTCATTATTATATTATTTTATTTTAGTTTCACGCTGTATCCTGCACATAATATGTTAGAAAGAAGACCTAGTTAAGACACTCTGTTCTTCGTGTTCCGTCCAACATTTTCCACACAGTAGTTAGTTAACTGAGTGAAACTAATGTTCAAGGACTCTATTCTCCGCCTAATATTTATCTTTTATCCAGTGAATATAGGTATATAGATATTTGTACCAAAATTAAAGGTCGAATATTTTATGCAAAAACTAAGGCTAAGTAATTGATGGATTGGCATATTATTACTATTATTGAACACAGTACACTTATTATTCATGTATTTCTAACAACGAATATATGAAAGAATATACATTCTTATAAACAATTTCAACCCGTTACATATTCAGCACTATTATGATCACCAACATACCACCAGTTCCAAAAGATTTTCCTGATGACTTTATCACTTAAAATTTTTCCTCTCATATTTTCATTTCCATTTCTTTCCCGACATTCAAAGCGGAAAAGTAATTAATTTAGACTTTTGAGAGCATTTAATAAATAGAGAGCTCTGGGTGGTGACACGACTTGAAGTAGAACGGGAAAAATGTTTGAAAATTTTACGCCGTATAAAAAATAAATGATTTTATAGTAGATGGTTGAAGCCTTTTCTCACCTCCTTTTATTTTTATCTTTGCATTGGAATTTCTTCATTTTGCGTGTTACGGAGAGGAAATCTGAATGTTATTTCTCGTAAAGATATTCACTCTTCGTATTTTTAAAAGATATTAATTATAATCAAATCAGCTTATCGCTGTGTCTCTCATACAGCAGGGTAGGCAGAGGGAACCTACACTTCGTTCCCCACTTTCCGTCACCGTTTTCCAGACGTTGCGTTTTGAGTGGTCCAACTCAACGCTGGTCTTTTGCCTTAGTGCCAAAACGAATAAATGAAAATATTAATAAATAATAATTCATTTCCTCGAGCGGAGATCGAACTCCCAAACGTCGCGTTACAATCACTCTTGTGCCCCTACGCCACGAAGGCCTCCAATGTCCAAACATATTATTTCTATATATCAAGGAAACACCTCCTTTATATTATACCTTCTTAATATTGGTATATTATAAACACATTCGGAGTTCGATTGATAATACACGTTGAAAATGACATATGTCATTATCGTCACACACGCGTCGTATATTATTGCAAAATACATTTTTTTCTTATCAACTGTGTTTTTTACTTTATATTTTTTTTATTAGCTGCACTGTGCTACTGAATTAAATGAAGAAATAAGCTAGCTATAAATATTTTGTATTGCATAAATATTAACTGTAATATCAAAATCGATAAATTCGTTACATCACTAACGCCATCTGCTTCAAGTTTCAACGGAACTGAGCGGAAACCACCTGCTGCGCCTACGCTTCCCGTTCGACCGTGACGCTCCCCTGTAGATACTGTTGCTTAGTAAACTGTTAGTTTATAATAATATGTATTAATTAATATATATATTTATTATTTAGCTTCACGCTGTATCACGCACGCAGCAGGGTAGGCAGAGAGAATCTTAGATACTAGTGCTAAGAAACTCCGAAAAAATATACTTGTATGGACAATACCCATAACCATACACTCAGGCAATTTCTAACTGTGCCACGATAGCCCATATAGGTTACTAGCGACCCGCCCGCGGCTCCGCCTGCGTAAATTACGTTATAAGTGACGTCCATGCAAAATTTGAGACTCCTAGCATTTGTAGTAACGAAGTTTCATACAAACTTTCAACCCCAAAAACAACGCCTTAAAAGTCGAATATTGCAAATTCCCGTCTTAGCGAGCACCTACGTCCTATAAATAACTCCTATGCAAAATTTGAGATTCCTAGCACATGTAGTTTATGAGATTTCGTGATGAGTGAGTGACCTTTCGATTTTATATATATAGATATACTAAAGTATTTTTTATCAAATACTTCTAAATGTAAAAAATGGAGAATAATATATATTAACCATTTTGAGAGTAAAAAATAAAAGTATTACAAGACACTTTTTCATTTAATCATACCAAAAACCACCTATCTCCCTCATACTAACATCCTATGTAAGGGACAGGTGATCGGCTTCATTGGCTTCGTACAATTGTAGGGCGCTTTATTGTTAGTTGAAATTAAGAGCGATAAGCAGTGTAAAGACAGTTAGTTGATTATCATATTAAAGTTGCACAGTGGTAGCCAGTTGTGTTCCATGGGATCATTTTTGAGTATATTGGGTGTTAGTGTTTTGAATGATAGGTGAGTGTTAAAAAACTTTTATTTGTGTTTTTCCTTAGTAAAAATAAATAATAGAGTTTTTTTATTTTTCTTGTTTAACGTTTGGTGCTATATATCTACAGCCTAAAGAATATTTTTGAATAGTCTGATAAGCGTATATACAGCTTACATTTATTTTGTTTGTTATAAATATAGTGAATGTTTCAAATTTGGCACACACCATGAACTTTTGTTTTTTGCAAATGTTTTAAAACTTAACCTTATTCATTTTCTCTTTCATATGAGTGGTGGCCATATATCTTTCTCCTGATTTACTTTCTTCGTTTTATACCTACATGTCATTTAAATTTGAATTATATAGAAATACTTGCGGCGTTAGGTTTCGCCACTCAACACGCAATGCCTACAGAATTCGGCGAGAAGTGGGAAACTGAAATTTCTTAATGAGAATCGAGTGTCTAAAAATAGTGTCTGAGATACAGCATACATCTAAAAAAAGAGGAGAAACCTCAAAAAAAATAAACAGGAACTTATTACAAGCTTATTATTAATAATACGTGTAAAAGCTCACATCATAAGAGATTTATGAGGAAAAATACTATAACAACTTGTCATATTTAATACTTTATTCCGGCACCCGTCGTTTATACAATAACAGGCTTGGTCAAAACAATATATAATATCTGAAACATTTCCTAAAGCACTGCGGACATCCGGAACAAATGTAGGTACCTACGTAATAGAGATGATGCATTACGTAAAAACACGCGAATCATCGTTACAAAGGGTTGAAATGTGGAATTTTATGTTTTTGTGACTTTTATGTATGTATATTGTAGTATTTTTCTGTGTAAAATCATAATTGAAGCCAGTCGTGTTGCATGGCCACAAGCGTGTAAACGCGACAGGTTATGAGTTCGATTCCCGCTCAAGTAATTAACTTGTCGTCGCACTCAACGCTGCGCCCTGCTGCCACTCAACATACAATGCCTCTAAAAATTTGGCGAAAAGTGGAGTGTCTTAACACTAGGCTCTTTTTGCCTATCCTGCTGAATGCGGGATACAGCGTGAAGCTGGAAAAAAATAATATTTTTTGTTGATTAAAATGTTATTAGTTTAACTCGTTTTAAACGGCATTTTCAGAAATCTTGACACTGAATTATAATTAATGTTTTTTAACTTCACGCTATATTACGCTTATAGCAGGGTAGACGATGGGAAGTGTGGTGTCAAAACACTCTTCACGAGAAAATTTTCAAGATTCACAACTAGATACTAGTGGCAAAACTAGATACGAGTCGCAAGTGTCGAGTGGCAAAACTCAATGCCGTGCTTGTTTTTGCTATTCCATTCCTATGCCTCGTAAAAGGAATTAAAAGCAGCGCCACGACAGCCTGTGTTTTATTTTATTGTTGCAAGTAGTATAAAATCAGAAAAAGCGATTTTAACAGAAAAATATAAATACAATTAAAAATATTGAGACATATGCAAAAGATATGCCGAAATAAAACTTATATTTCAATATCACTATTACAGTAGACAATTTAACTTAAGCCTTCATACTGTTTATTTCGTTGTACAAATAATTCCTAATGCCTCGCAAACAAATTCATATTTTCTCTTCCAAGCGAAAATAAACAACGAAGAAATTCCTTTCATTTTTAACCGACTTCTGTAAGAAAAGGAGGTTATCAATTCGACT
>JAEBDU010013430.1:2430296-2452271 GCA_016802625.1 Heliconius numata | reverse complement strand
TTTTTTTTTATGTTTGTTACCTCATAACTTTTAACTGGGTGAACCGATTTTGATAATTTTTTTTTTATTTGAAAGGTATAGCTTCCCGAATGGTCCCATTTTTTTTTGGTCCATGTCTGACAATGGTATCCATGAGAAAATCACATAAGTCTTAAATTTGCATTATGCATGTGGGCGACTAACAGCCGAATAACTCAATGTCGCGCCAACCGATTTTGATGATTCTTTTTTTATTTGAAAGGATACACTTCAAGGATAATTTGGTGAAAGTTTGGTTAGGTGTCGATTATGGAATCCGGAGAAAATTGAGAAAGTTTGTTTTTTTTGGTAAAAAATTAATTATACTGTAATAGTTACAAGCAAAAACTTTTTAAATTGATGTCAGAAGTGAGAATCCTGATGGTTGCATTTCTTTTCAACCAACTTCAAAAAAGAGGATGTTCTCATTTTCAACCAACTTCAAAGAAGGGAGATTCCCAATTCGCCCGAATACTTTTTATGTATGTTCTTGTTAATATACCAAAATGTAACTTTGCACAAAAATAATACCTAATTAAATGAAGTTTTACATAGGACAATGACAACCAATCGTTGAGAACCACTACCACCACCATCACCACTCGTTTAAGAAGCATCATTTTAAGATCTACCCATCACTTAAAATCATAAAATAAATTAATTTTTGACAAAAAGAAAAACCGACTTCTAACAAGGAACTAAAAAGTGAAAAATAATTTTACAAAGATTTTATAATTTTGAAGTCGGTGCCAAGTAAAACAAACAGGCTTAGTAATTAGATATTGTAGTAAAGGTGTTGTAGCATTAGCTTGACACCGACTTCAAAATTATAAAATCTTTGTAAAATTATTTTTCACTTTTTAGTTCCTTGTTAGAAGTCGGTTTTTCTTTTTGTCAAAAATTAATTTATTAGTATCACGTTTTCTAAAGGTTAGAATTTTCATTTTATACTATATTTTAATAGTGTTTACAGTGTCTGTATGCATAAGTCAAGATTTAGCGATACTGAAACAAAATTTGTACAAGGTAAAATGTAATACAATCCTAGGGTTAGGAATATTAGAGATTTAAAAATTAATAAATGCAATAAAATATATGATAAAACAGAGCATTAAATCAAAAAGAATTATCTTGAGCTTTTAGTTTCTTAGAAGTTTGTGGACAAACGTACAAACATACATAAACTTTGTGAGTTAGTTTTCGAGCTTATAAGGCCAGCTGTAAGGCCTAAGAATAACAAATTTTATATCTATTTCTAATATTTCTTTCTATAAACAAAGTAATTTCTTACGTAATCACTTAAGATGTAATCTTCAAAACAGATTCTTCATACACTTCTGGTGTCATCATCTCCTTTTATATTATGGTGTTATCATTAAAAAGCTATTTAAACTTACCCAAGGCGATATTACGATGTTTCTCAATAATATTATGAACTTTGTCATTTAATGATTCTTTTTTGTCTTCCTGTATTTGCAGTATTTGCGGGGTTAGCAAAAATAAACGTATATGTACATCACTATACTTTCTAGTTTCGTTTATATATTTATATACATAATTATATCTTTATGAAACTACTGGACCTACAAAATTGGACTTTGGCATAGGTCGTTAACAGAACGAGGAAATGAAAATGTTATACATCTTATATCCGCGAGTGGGAATCGTACCCATAACCTGTCCCTAATCCTGATCCCCATATTTAAGATTACATTAGTAATGTATATTACTGTTTTGTTACCTCGAGTTTTTTGAGACACTCTAGATTGCAAATATAGACAAAATTCAAACATCCTATGGGACAGAATTGAGCCTACAATTAGCAACGAATGACAGCAAATCATGTCTTTTATTTTACCTACTTTGCGTACTTATCTTACCTTTACTTCTCTCCGTGAAGTTTACGCGAAAATATTCTCTGAACAAATTGTTTTTGTGAACAAAAACATTATTTCTTAAAGGCACCGCAGATATTAATGAATTGTTCATATTTCATACCTAGAGAATATTTCAGGGTGGTTTTAACAGACGTGAGTATTGTTGGAAATTTAACAAACAAATGTTTAAAATTTTACCTAAACAGTTTGCCAGATTTTTATTAAGAGTTTGGATTGTTATGTCCAGTCGTGCTGCAAAATCGACTGGTCGTAGGTTCGATAGTCACTCGAAGAAAGGTAATATTTTTTTTAAATTTATATTTTCATTTTTTTTTCACTCTGGTGTCGAGGCAAGCAACATGGAAACCTCTTGAGGCAATGTGTGGCGAAAATCAACTTTACGTTTTGCCTCGTTACCAAAGCAACGAAATGAATCCGTGTGAGAATGGAACCCACAAATGTCACGTTCACAGTCGCAGACTTGTGCTCTTGTGCCACTACTTCATAGTTATCTACGAGTATATATATCAAATCGAAAGGTCACTCACTCATCACGAAATCTCAGAAACTACATGTGCTAGGAATCTCAAATTTTGCATAGAAGTTACTTATAGGACGTAGGTGCTCGCTAAGACGGGAATTTGCAATATTCGACTTCTAAGGGGTTGTTTTTGGGGTCGGAAGTTTGTTTGTAAACTTCGTTACTACAAATGCTACGAGTCTCAAATTTTGCATAGACGTCACTAGGACGTAGTCATGGAGACAGAAATTAATAATATCATAGTTCACGCGGGTGAAACCGCGAGCGGGCCGCTAGTATATAATAAATATATATAAGTTTTATAGCTTTTGCCGTGTAAATACGAGTAAGTCACCCTTGTCTTATTATTATTTCACACTCTGTCAAACCCGAAGTGGAATAAACAATTCCATTTAAAAAGGCTTTTTGAGTATTGGAATTGTTTTAGAAATAGGCTCGGCTTTATAGTCTCATGGGACGCCTAATCGTGTTATTTCAACATTATTATATATTTTCGCTTTTATGATCGTTTATCGTAGAAGAATATAATGTTGGGATGATATTGTAAGGTAATATTTAAATCAAATACTCGTAAGTATGTATACGACATTGCTATTGAATATATAAATCGTGAAATATGTATAAATTTAATCATTTTTATTCTTAATCACTGTCAAAATGATTAATTTCCCCGAGTGAGATTTGAACTCGTACGATTACAGTCAGACGTCGCGTCGTCCTGCTGCGCCATTATGGTCTTAGCCTGATTTCTGTAAATATTATTGTATATTTAAACCACAAAGAAATGCTTTAGTGCTTTTCTGACTTTATTTTTCTCACTGATATTCATTGGTATATTTTACTGAACAGAATAACTTAAGTTATATATGACAGAATTTTTAGATGTTAACTGGTTTCACTTATAAAAGACGCGTTTTTACTTGTCACCGACGACGTCAAAACTCGCTGTCTTTGTACACAAGCAATTAGCTTTCGAATCGTTCTATTTTATTCCTACGTCATCCTGTTTCATACAAACGTTGACAAAAGTTGTGCCGATATAAATTGGGACTAACAAACTGACAATGCATGTTTCACACATGATTGAATGTCAAAGGGTGTTTAACTCCTGTATGCACGTATACTAAATTGTATGTAAATGTATGTAATGTTCAATGTATTCAATATTAACTATAATATGAATAAATACAGCAAAAGTGCTTTAAAACGTCACGTATTTACATATATAAATGTCTTCCAGTAGAATAAAACAAAATTATAATGCCATAAGAAAGAAGATTTCTGTGTATTTGATCTTTTCCTCTCAAAATATTCAGGAGCCTAAAGACTGCGGTCGCTAGAGAGAATTCAGGGATACGCTACGTAAAAGGTGTAATTTTGCATGAATCGGACAAGGACAAGGTTTTCTAAGATGTTTTATATTACGATTGTATATTTAAGTTGTGTAGATTGATTGGTTGTGTTGCTTTTAGACCTACACACAGGCCGATTTTCTTTTATATAGCCGAAAAACCCACAAACCCACAAAATGTTTGCACAATTTGAGGCATTCTAGGCAAACGAAAAAATACAATTTTTAAAACTGAAGCTTTTTTAAAAAAATATATGCAGAAAATAAAATCTACAACATTGTTAACAATAGACTCAAATTTCTAACTTTTATGAATAAAAATGTCACCAGTTATTGCATTACATTATGAAACGTGTCGCGATTTAACGTTATTATTATAACGATATTTCACAGTGAAACACGAAGGAAATAACGGCGTTAACTTTAATAAACACTTAACGTTATTTATTCTACGCGGACACAGCTCGCTGAAATTCTAGTGGAAATAACTAATTATTTTCTCTTTAGATTTATTTCTTTGTTATTCAATAATTTTGTAAGAATATTCTAGTGCAGTGGAAATTATTTCATAATCAAATTTCACAAATAAAAAAAGCTCCGCTTATATTACTATTTTTATTGTAATTAAGCGGTGACGGTGACTATAGTATAGATAAAATATAAATAATTTATAAATATATAGAGGCCAGTCGTGGCGCAGGGGTACGAGTGTGTGGCTATAAATGCTACTGGTTTTGGGTTCGATCCCCACTAAGGTCCCTCAGCCTACCCCTGCTACATGTGGAATACAGCGTGAAGCTGAAAAAAGGGTAGTTGTTACTCAGTAAGGGATTTGTCTAGTCGAAACTATATTTGCATATAAAAGAAACCTTAACTTTTAGACTCGGTGTAACGCATTTGCAATGTAAATCAATCCCCGTATCGTTATATAGATATAATCTTTCCTCGTATTTTTCTTTGCACGTTTCTTTCTAATCTTGCTTCAACTTGGAAAATGCCAGGAATATTATCCGCAGAATTGACTTTCTTTTTTCGAGTGAGAATCGAAGTTCCAACTACGTGTACAAATCTGACATATTCTGACTGGTCTATTATGACTTCTAATTGTATTAAAAACACTAACTTACCTCACTAACTCCATTATACTGATTAATTTCATAAAAAACACATAAGAGATAATTAAGTTATTTAATCATAATATTTTCATTTCACTTTAATTTTTGAGATGTTTTACTAATTTCTTGATACTATTATAACATTTTTATACAAATTTTATAAGAAAATATACACTAGAAGAAAGTGAGCTTCAGAAAAAGGTCGTTTGGTAAAATTATGTTGCTCGTGTGAAGTAACGACTGTCTTGTATACGAACGTACTAGCTATAAGCGTTTGTTGATGCTGGCGAAAGTTACAAGTTGAATAGTAGTTTTTGTTATTTTTTACTGTCATTAGTAAAATACTTTGTTTTTTAAATTTGAGCTATATCCCGCTTATAGCAAGGAGGGAACATAGTGTTAAGGCATTTAGTTCCCCAGTTTTCTAAACATTGCGTGTTGATTGATGGAAATGTGTGATACATAGTGTTAAGATATTTCGTTCCCCAGTTTTCGAAACATTGATGGAAATGTGCAATTTGTCTATTACGAGAGCGAGGACATGAAAATGAATTATTCCTAACGGTGGGAATCGATCCGACAACCGTCGCGTTAGGTTGCGCATTTGATATAATTGAAAGTTATCAAGGGCAGAAGGCAGGCGTAAACAGTAAATCTTTTCTTTTTGTAAAAAAAAAACTGTAATTGGTTTCTATTTACCTGAATAAAAAAAGTGTTTTTCACGATATTTCACGCATAGCGCTGTAAGCAGGAAGAACCTAGTGTTATGAAACTCTGCCAAATGATGTAAAACTGCAATTTCTTTCTAACACTTGTACCAAACCAAATTATAACAACGCGTTTTTCATATTGCAATGTTACTTTTGTACTGTTGAAAAAGACTTTAGCTCTAAGCTATAAGAGTTATACTATATCCAGAGGGCACGTGCTCCCTCTCTTATAAATATGAGATGTAGAGTCGTGAGGGTTCCTTGTCCGCTATTTTATTTGCCTCACGATAGTGTTAAAATGTTATGTAAGTTTTGCAGCTGAAAAGGGTTATGTGATGAGGGTTATATGTAGTCAACAGTTTTTTCTTAGTAGGCACTTTTATTGTCTTTACATTTTTTGTATGTTGATTTTGGAGTGATATGTCACTTGGTTACTGACTTTTTTTTTCGAACATGTGGATAATGCTGTTAGCCCTATTGGCTTTTACAGCGACACCGGTTGGGTTGGGAAGAGGGTACTCTGTCCCTGAAGAAATGCAAGCACTAAGTGGCTGCCTGTGAGGAAGTCGACGACTGTAAGGGCGCCCCCTGCGGGACTCGAACCTCGGCTTGCGGCCGTCGAGCGGACTGGGATTTCACCTATGCTAAGCAAACCAGCCGCGACATGAAGTCGCGACTGGGGACAAATTAGACTACTCTAAGGGAGCTAACTGTCCCTAACCGTTGGGCCCGACCGCGCCGAGACGCGACCGAGCCGTTGAATAAGCTGGATTTCGTCGTAGATTCCGTCGACGACGGTGTTTGTGTCGTGTGTGAGTAGTGTGTTTCCTACCTACATACGGGGCATTCGCTATAGTAATGGCGTCATCGGAATCTAAAAGGACGCTGCGCGGGCGTCTACGTCTAGGAAGCGCGTTAGGGATGTAATCACACGCATTAACGATGAGGGGATTCGCGTGCGAGCCTGCGCGCTCAAAGTAGCGCTTCGCTAAGCGTTTGCAGTGCTCGTGAATCGATTCCAGTTCAAAGTCTCTATGTAGGTCGACGTTACGCACGAACCAGGGACAACCTGATGCGATACGTAAGAATTTATTTTGTACCTTTTGCATGGGATCTAGCTTAGTGTGCGCGAACGCTACACAAGCATAAGTGACATTTTACTACGCTTGTTTATGAGATAGTATAATCTATTAAGAATGAATTTAGCTTTGTTGCAAGCTTTCGTGACGTGGGGTTTGAAGGAGAGTTTAGAGTCTAATGTGACACCTAGGTATTTGACCTCTTTTTCCCAGGGAATGGCTTTATCTAATAGATAGATGGTAGAGATTTGCTCTGAACGAGCACAAGGGAAGAGTATCGCTTTACTCTTCTCTGGATTAACCTCGATTCTCCATTGGCGGAACCACACACCAAGTACGCGGGCCGCTTTCTGAAGTCGATCGGCTATTATGCGTGTGTTACGCGAAGAAGTGTATAGGGCGGTATCATCGGCGTACATAGCCAAGTGTACATCCCTGGTACGAGGTATGTCTCTTGTGTACAGCGCGTATAATATAGGAGAGAGGGTTGAACCCTGGGGGACGCCTGCGCGGAGGAGGCGGGGGGAGGAGAGAGTTCCTTCTACTTTATAGCGGAAGTATCTATTTGACAGAAACTGCAGGATGCGCACGAGACAGTCTGGCAAGCCAGAGGCTTTCGCTACGTCGAGAAAAATGGCGGCAGTATGTCTGCGGTAGGAAATTTTTACTTTATTTACGTGCTCTACCACGCGATGGACTTGGTGGATGGCGGAATGTTTCTTTCTGAAACCGAATTGCTCTTTGATAAGCAGAGGATTTGAGGTGTTTGTGTGAATTGAAAGGGAAGATTAACGTTAGTTAATTTCATATTTTGGTAATTACTTAATATATCTATACTTAGAAAGCGAAATATAGTTCACATTCTATGTTATACTAAAATTCCTGCTAACTTCAATACAAACAAATTATAATGTTTATATATCCGAAACACGCCAAATTACGTGTTGTTTGCGGTATGCGGGTTAAGTAGCCGAGCAAACTAATTATTGCTCAGTCTCCTTTATAAACTCCGCACGCGGTTTTATTATAGGTACGTAGCTACACGTACACTCTGAAAACCTAATTAACATTCAGTATTTATAATAGAATGAACCAAACTTTGTCTACGAGTATATTATATATAAAGATCTTATATAAATCTAATATAATATATTGAGGGTAGGCAGCGGGAACCTAGTCTTAAGACAGTCCGTTCCCCACTTTCCGACGTATTTTTCGAAGGGTTGCGCGTTAAGTGGTGGAACTCAACGCCGGGCTTTTGCGCTGAGCGAAGAAAACTAAAATCTTAATAAATAATACTTAATAATATATTACCCTGTGTGGGGAATTGAACCCGCAACCGTCGCGTTATAGTCACACCTTAGTGCCCCTGCGCCATGACGACCTCAATTTAACCTGTATCTATTATATATAATGAAAAGATCGTATATTGCATTGCGTTATAGTATTATATAACAGATTTAAAAATATTTATACGTATACTAGCGGCCCGCTCGCGGTTACACCCGCGTGAACTATGTTATTATTAATTTCTGTCTCCATGACTACGTCCTAGTGACGTCTATGCAAAATTTGAGACTCCTAGCATTTGTAGTAACGAAGTTTCATACAAACTTTCGACCCCAAAAACAACCCCATAGAAATCGAATATTGCAAATTCCCGTCTTAGCGAGCACCTACGTCCTATAAGTAACTCCTACGCAAAATTTGAGATTCCTAGCACTTATAGTTTCTGAGATTTCGTGATGAGTGAGTGACCTTTCGATTTTATATATATAAATTGAGAAATTACGATAATCTAACTTCAATTTATTAAAGATAATCACATAAGAAATAAGTGTAGGTGCTCTGCAAAGGTATATAAGAAAATATCTCCAAACAAGATATACAATCTAATACACGGACTTGCACAGGATATAGATTCTACGAAACGATCACAAATTCATGGGTGCACTGCAGATGGAAAACGAACTAATTGAGTTTGTGAATAGGAAATATGTTACGTGGAATTCTGTGATATTAAATGTCAGCTACATGAGTTTAGCTTTTCTGTAATTATGTTATTTATAATTTAAACTTTTAATTGAAAATTTTATTTTTTGGCGTTGGAATCGACTTTGTGTTAAAAGACTGGAATGGGGCACTAGGTTCTTTTTAACCGACTTCTGTAAGAAAAGGAGATTATCAATTCGACTGTATTTTTTTTTTTAATTTTTTTTTTTTTTTATGTTTGTTACCTCATAACTTTTAACTGGGTAGACCGATTTTGATAATTTTTTTTTTATTTGAAAGGTATAGCTTCCCGAATGGTCCCATTTTTTTGGTCCATGTCTGACAATGGTATCCATGAGAAAATCACATAAGTCTTAAATTTGCATTATGCATGTGCGCGACTAATAGCCGAATAACTCAATGTCGCGCCAACCGATTTTGATGATTCTTTGAAAGGATACACTTCAAGGATAATTTGGTGAAAGTTTGGTTAGGTTTCGATTATGGAATCCGGAGAAAATTGAAAAAGTTTGTTTTTTTTGGTCAAAAATTAATTATACTGTAATAGTTACAAGCAAAAACTTTTTAAATTGATGTCAGAAGTGAGATTCCTGATCGTTGCATTTCTTTTCAACCAATCTCAAAAAAGAGGATGTTCTCATTATCAACTTCAAAAAAGGGAGATTCCGAATTCACCCGAATACTTTTTATGTTTGTTCTTGTCAATATACCAAAATGTAACTTTGCACAAAAATAATAGCTAATTAAATGAAGTTTTACATAGAACAATCACAACCACTCGTTGACAACCACTACCACCACCATCACCACTCGTTCAAGAAGCATCATTTTAAGATCTACCCATCACTAAAAATCGTAAAATAAATTAATTATTAACAAAAACAAAAACCAACTTCTAACAACGAACTAAAAAGTGAAAAATAATTATATAAAGATTTTATAATTATGAAATTTTTTAAAAATTAATTATCGAATAGAAACTTGTAGAAGACTGGAAATCTTTTGTGTAATTAAGTTTCTGTTGATAAGAAGATATATATAATTTTATATAGTGATTTTTTAGGTAATAATCAATTAGAAAAAAAACATAGTGTACTTCATTGTTACAGGATCTCGGAATTAAATTAATAAACCTACTTACATTTTTTAGGAAGTAAATAAATTATTCAAATAAAAACGTCTCTTGCCGCCGAATACTGCGTATTTAGGATTTTAACGTAATACAGAAGGAAGCGGGACAATTTTAATTAAAATTTTCATATTTATGCAGAAATGTTTTGAAATTTTGTAATTACATTACAAAATTATAATTGCTTATTTACAAATAGTAACTTTTTCCCATTTCCTTTATCCGCAGTCGGAGTGAGTCTGCTTTAAACAGTCCAACGGAGCCAGATATCTCTCTTGCCGCCTCCCTCACTGACCCACTGGAGGCGCACACCCTTGAAGAGGCTCGAAGGACCATTAGGTAAACTTACACTATAAAACATATTATAAAAATCATATTCTTTATGTAAATGGTTTTTAGATGTTTTTAATAAATCAAGCTACGAATAAATCAATATATTGTAATAATTTACAGAGACCTGAGAATGAAATATCGGGCACAGGCTCACCAACTCTTAACATGGCGCCGGGCGCATCGAACTCAAGAAGAACTAGTATCACGCCTTCAGCGAGAGAAGGCAGAACAACTCAAATCTTTATCAAGTCAACTCCTCTTATTCGAATCTCGATTGGTTCGCAAACAGAAGGAGATAACAAACATGCTTGCTCTTCGCGAAACCATTATAATGAAGCAGCAAAAAGTCATCGAAACCCTGCAAGCTAAATTACTCGACAATGGTATAGACACATCACAAACCATTCCAGACTTTAGAGATATGTTGCAAGACACACATATAACGGGCGATTTCGATTCCCTCAACGATTCTGATTCTGCTGTTATTATGGAGGATGTAGATTCTGACTGTAGTAACCTGCCTCATGTGCCAAGATTTAGGTCAGCTAATCCAGATAGCGTTACAATAGTGCGATCGATTTCGGATGCAATAGATCCGAATCTTAAATACAGTATCGTTCGACGTTCTAACGGATTTCTAAGGAGGCCAGAGATTTTGGAGACTGTTTACAGCGTTGAGGAGGAAGCTGATGGTGATTCAACAAAAGGTCTAAGTGCACAAAACAGCACGGAAAAAGAACTGAAAGACGCAAATAAAACAGACGAACAGAAATACAAGGAGACTAGTCTTCTAGCCCAGCGACGGGATAATTTTCGAATGAGAAGTGTCGTTTTAACAGCTGAAGTGAAGAGTATAGACAACGAAAAGGAAATTAAACCGAAAAGCAACGAAGTGTGGTCCTATAGTTATGTGCCAAAAAGAATGATGCCACCCAACGATTCTGATGAAGAAGAAGCCACATCTAACCCAGAGAGTGACGAAGGAGAGGTTGAGAACAAATCAAACCATGTAGTGACGTATAATAGGGTCATGTCGAACCACAGAAACGTGACGAAACCTAAGGATGTCAAGTACAAAAGGATAAACAAAGCCAAATCGAAAAGCTTAGAGGAATTACGTGGGAGATTAAAGAATTGGGTGGAGAAGGGAAACAAATTCTCAGACATACCGCTGGAACACGCACAGAGTTATGCCTAAATTTTGCCAAGTTCCTTAATATACGTTTGAATCTCAATCAGCTTGCATTAGTGGCTTTAAATTGAGGTATCCAGTGACTATTTTCTTCATGAATGCGCATTTATGAATAGAAGTTTTAAAATAAAGATTTTTCGTCTCTCGCATAAAATGTATGAACGAGTGAGATATAACATTATATGCCAAATTGTTTGAAAAGTTGCTTTTTGGTGTTTTTAAATTCAAAAGTATTAGTAGTGTTAACGCATTGGAAGTCTCGCTTTAATTATGACAATTATTAGATTCATATCATATATTTTTAAATAAATGTCCTATTTTTGAAATAATTTCTACATCCTCATAAGTAAATTACATTATTTTAAAAAAAACATTTCTTTTTAAAAGTAGGTTAATGTATTAGCAGAAATTATAAGTGTTAATATTAGTATTAAATATTTCTTAGCGACTGTATGGTATATATTTTTAGATCTGTCAAGATACGATATCCGTTTCAAAAATAAAAGAGGAGTATGGGGATAATCTGCACTATTACTTTTTTATTTCTTTAAAAAACTTGTCATTAAAAACGTTTTTTTTTTAAAGCTATGGCTAAAATATAATAGAGAATATTGAAAAGAAAACCTGTCATTTCTCAAAAACCAGAAATAAAGGAAGTATATATAAAATTAGGGAGATAAAAAAATATATAATATACAATTGTTAATAAGAGAACTATAAATAAGGATATTCGATGCACTATTCTTGATACTTACTGTTGTACAAATATTTCTATACGAATTAAAATGTTGTGCAAACTTAGATATTTTCCACGTAATTTTTAATATATAAGGCTGTCTTTTAATATATATATATATAATTGGTGTTTCTCTTATATATCACATTATCACGAGCTTTATAATGATCATCACAATTTTATGATAGTGGAAATGGGTGATTATGAATCGATGTTTAGTTGAATTAAATTATTCGATTTGATTCGACGTTCGATATAATAGATTCTATTATAAAGTTGTCAAAAATTTATATTATTTATAATCACCTGTTCCTATTTAATCAGGTAGTTAGTCTTATAAAATTTATGTCAAATATGTGTCTAAACGTATAATCTTGCATATATTTGTAAATGTCGAAAAGTTTTAAATAGTTGTTTATTTTGATTAAACATTAACATTTTTTTCTACAAAAAAAATATTATTTTATAATTATTTTCTTTTGTTTATCAAAAATAATTTTACCTTTTTATAACAGTAAAAATCAAGTATTTTTATGTATCTGTAATTCAATTACTTTTCTTATATATAACATAAAAATATGTTTACATTGTTTATCTACAAATCAAGATTGCTTTAAGCTCGACTGATTTTACAATTATCACGTTGCTTCGTTTGGAATTGAACCTGTGATTAAGTCATTTTACGTATATCACTCTAAATATACTATATACATAGGTAGGTGTATTTTATTAGAATAACTAAGAATATGTGGAAATTTGTTCAAGAACTATTTATTGTATCATTGGTGCCAATTGTTAGATATATTCGAAGTAATTATGTATGCCCTAGTTCAGTTTATATAAAAAAACGTAATGTACGTAAGAAATATCATATTTTGAAAAAAAAAATTGCAATTTTGATTTTTGTTTCTGTTAAAGTATGTGTTATCGTTAAAAATGACATCACTTATATAAAAATGCATAATTTTCAAATTAAATTTATAAATATTTTTGTGAAACTTACTATGGATTGAATTAACTAAATTTACTTAATTCTATTCATTGTATTTTTTTTATTTATTCGTATTATTGTTCTAGGGAGTCAATGTTTTAAAATATTATTATATGTTTTAATATTTTTGTTACATTTATTTTTCGGACACACATTCATTATAAATGAAAGTCAATTTATTTTCCGTATAAAATAGTTGTATGTATCATTATTATTTTATAAATTACAATACCGATAAATCATATATATACATATATAATATATTTTACTATTTTAAAGCTGTTTTGGATTTCGAAAGTGTATTGCGAATATTGTAAATATAACATATCACGTTGCATTACGAAAGCTTTGATTATAATTTACTATACTACGGTACCTAATGTTTAACTCCGATTATATTTCAATGCTGAATAAACAATTGATGAATATCTATTCTTTTATTTTTCATTTTATTATTCCCATAAATAACATTTTTCTTTTCATGATTATCTTGTGAAATATGTGAGTTTATTTTATTGAGTCTTTTGAATGCAAAGAAATAAATTTTAAAGTAAACAACAAGACAATAAAATCATTCATCATTTCACTAGTTTAATAGTTACAAAGGGACAAACGAATTAATTAAAGAAATAGGTTCTATCAAGAAAAATATACGCCCCAAGAATTTACGTTTTTAAAATAATTTTCCTAAATTTCAGTTCATATTAATAGTAGGACTAACCTATTAAAATAACATGTAAATTTGAGTAGCAAATTTAACGTATAAATTCAAAATTTGACATATAAGAAATATCTTCCTAATAATAAAGAAAACTTTCGAATACTGGCAAAAAGTAAAAAACTATTAATAAACGAGCTATATTTTACAATGAGGCTAATCGTGGCACAGGGACACAAACGTGTGACTGTTGTGGGTTCGATTACCACTCGACAATATGAAATATGTACACACACTACACACACAATATCTCCAGAATTCGGTAGAAACTGGATATCGGAAGTGTCTTAACGGTAACGGACGTTCCCAAGTTTCCTCTGCTTACCCTGCTTTTTGCGTAAATAGCGTGAAGCTAAAAATATGTTATAATAATTTCAAAATTACTCAAAGCCTTAATGAAATATTAAAAGGTCTGTACATAAACATTAATTTTATATTGACATTTTATTAACTTCACTCAACCGTTCCAAAACTCCCCATTTCCCTTCAATAGACGATGAAATTCCACTCAATCTTCTAAATATACTTTATAGGTACTGAAGTACCGTTTCGTAACTTTATTATGCACATATAAACGTTGTATGTCGTAAAAAATCTATTAATTCAAATTTTAGGCGAAAATTTTTGCTCTTTAGAATTACAAAAGTGGCATAACTGAAAAACATTAAAAAGATGGACAGACAGTAATTATTACTTACTAATTTCTTTTGATTATGAATTGAGTTAATTGATGGACGTTATTATTCCAGAATTTGACGAAAAGAGATGAGAGGCAGAAAAGGAATGTCTTAACATTAGGTTTCCAGGTGCCCGCCCTTACCTTAATAAAAATTTGAACCAAAAAAAACGTACTCTGGTTTAGACCACTTTGACTCTTACCGTCTTATTTCAAATAAACACAGCCTCATAGCGCTCCAAAGTTTTAAGATCAACATTAAAATATTCATACATACATTATATTGCTCTGATACTTGAAACAAATTTATCCTATAAATTTTTGGGTTCACAAGAAGAGTGTGGACTTGCTATGTATATTATAGTTATTTTAGTTTTCCTAAAGAATATATAAAATAAACATACGTGGTGACGGTGTCCAAGTTAACTATGACGTATAAAGAGTATACTGTATTTTCTATGTTTTCTTTCAGCTTCAAATTGTATCTGGCATATATTGTGTTACCACAGCGAAGAAATCAACGTATTTATGAATAATAATTCCTTCCCCCGAGTGGATATCGAAACCAGAACCATAGCTTTTACAGTCACACGCTTGTTCCACTGTACCACGGACGGACGGAATGTCTCGGAAATCTAACATCGATTACTGAAATTATCCGACTTTTAACTGACTATTCTGTTCGCATCTTGAAATATCTAGAAAAAAGCGGATTGTTGAGAACGGAGAGTTCTAACACTAGCTTTCCTCTATCTCGATCTATCTATATACATATATTTATTTGTTATTCCACAAATCTGATTAGAAAAGTCCAACCAAAAGTACAATTAAAATTACAAAGTAATTTCAATTATTTATAAGTGTATATTTAATCAACTTACACCATAATTTGATATATTTTGTCATTATATATAAGTAATACACTCGAAACGTAGCTTTACTACGCAATTTGTTTGTTTGTTACTTCGTATTTGCATTGCTTTATCTGGTTTAGACAATGTACGGTATTGGATTTCTGTATTGAAACACGTTTATTTTGGTATTAAAATTTATTTAAAAAAAACATAAAATGCAGCTTCATAGCAGTTTTCCTACATAACAGTGTAGACAAAGAAAAACTAATGTTAAGACACTCTGTACCCCACTTTCCGCCCAATTTTCGAGACATCGCGTGTTGAGTGGAGTTCAACGCCACACTACGTCTATTAGAGTTAGAGCGAATCGAACCACTTCATTTATCACACCCTAAAGACTTATATTCATAATAACTTTTTATATAAATATATTATTTAGAATTGCGCATCGAGGAAATTAAGTATATAATATTTTGATTTTCCTCGAGCATCTGAATGTAAACGCGAGGGTAGGGTGTTCGATTCCTTTTCGGCAGAATGAAATATTTTATTCGCTTCGCTCTGGTAACAAGACAAATCGCGGTGTTGCGATCCATCACTTAACACGCTATGTCGTGTGTAAAAGCGCCAACTCCACCTATCCTAAGCGGGAAAAACGTGAAGCTGTTTTTTAAGATATGCCAAAAAAAAACATTGACTCGCTTATTCAATTTTTTTGACATTCATTTATCCAAAACTTCATTACCTGAATCCACAGAATCATTGCAAAATTCAATTTTAAGATTCCCCGAATCGTGAAAGGAATTTTTATTTGGCAAAAGGAACGTCCGCCCTGAAACGACATTATCAACTTCGTTAACCACAATGGTACACTTGATGGTGCATTGTTCAAATAATAATTGAATTTTCGTTTCTCCATTCTCCATTCTGGTTTATCAAAATTTGGAGAACCCAATGAGATATATTTTTGTAAATTTTCCACTTTTCTTTACATACCAGTATCTATTAAGCGCAGGGAACAAAGCGTGACTAAACGCGACTGGTTCGGTTCCTACTCGAGGAAATAAAATATATAATTTCATTTCTTCGCTCTGGTGTCGAGGCAAATGCGTTGAGTTCCGCCACTCAGTGCCGAAGTCTGATACGGAGTGTCTTAACAGTAGGTTCTCTTTGCCTACCTTGCTGTATGCGGGATACAGAGTGAAGCTGAAAACTTATGACGTAGTAGAAAAGTAACATAATTTCATAAGAAAATAATGTAATCGACAATTAATAAAAACATGACACAATTTTTTATATCCGCACAGCAGGAGTACATATAAAGTAAAATATATTAAGAATATAAGGAAAATGTGACGAAAACACGTCCCTCTATAAAACATTATATTACAACATAAATATTGATTACGATAAACATTTTTGTATGAAAAATCGTATAATAAAGCTATAAAGCCTGCTTTAAGGCAAAAATTACAGGCAGTTTAAAATTAGGGTGAAAAGTAATGAAGTAGAAAATCTGCAGGGTGGCGTTTGAGAAAGAGAAATAGGGTGAATGTCCATTAAATGTTTCAAGCGATACTTTTCATGTTGTAACTTTAATTTAGCATCTCTCAAAATTAACCATTTTTTTTTATTGTTCTATATCGAATACGAATGTGGTGAATGCGAATGTACTTCTTGCCAAAACTAAAAGAAAATAAAAAATCATTATTATAAGCAGCTTAAAATAACAAAGAAAATTACCAGGATGAAATTATTATTTGGAGTTTCAATCTCCATTGAGTCAAAGACTAGTTAGTGCACTTGAACCTGCTTAATCACCTCTGCTATTTACCCCTAACTTATTTTTTTTCCGCTGTCGTTAATATAGCGTTAAGTTCCGCTACTCAACAGATATCAAAAAACAGGAACGGAGTGTATAACAGAATTATCTGATAAAAATATTTGCTGATCAACCAGCCTTATGTTCGATAGGCTTTGAGTAACTTCAACGAAATTAAAACGTATTGTGTAAACAATTGGTGTTGTAACGCTGTTAGGGTTGCTTATTATATAAATGTATTTTATTTTTAGCTTCACGCTGTATCCCGCACACAGCAGGGTTTCACTCAGTTCTGCCCCATTTTTCGCCATTGGCATTGCCTATTGAGTGGCGGAACTCCAAGCTTTAAGCGCTTTGCCTCGACACCAGAGCGAGGACACGAAAATATGAAATATTACAATACCTTATGCGATAGCTTAACGAAAATAAATAAAAAGATGATGGGAAAATATATGAAAAATATCACTTACAAAACTTTAACATAGTTTTTCAATTTTACGCTGCTGCATATGTTGCAACATATAGCAGAATAGGTGGAAAAAATCTAGTGTTAAGACACTCCGTTCCCGACTCTCGAGTGGCGGAACGCCGAAACATATAAAAAAAATCGCTATTCTGGCACTATATAGAAAATCACTTTGAATGTAGATAATTCAATATTTGATTTGATGATAACATAAGTAGAATCCTCTGCCTAAGACGCAATGTAAACTGAGCGTCGTGTCTTTGTCTGTCCCTATGCCTACCTGGTATGCGGGAAAATGCGTGAAAGCGTAAACCATTACATTTGTACCAAATGTAGTAAAATTTGGTACTAATCGAAGCAGCCCTATATTTCAAGATGATTAAGGCTTCGACGATGAAAATTCCATTTGGTAAATCAATTTCAGTTTGTTGAAGCACCTCGCCGTCCAGTAATAAAATCACGCGGGGCTAAAATACTCTGTAGATATACTGAGTTACTATATTCTTTGGGATTCTAAATAAACGGTACCAATAACTAATATTTGTAAAGAATATATAATAATGATTTAAAACATTTTACCAGCTTGAAAACTGTCTATTTGTTTATTATCTAATAGGCCTCTATGGATCATATTTTCTTTCCTTTGGTAAATATTAGAAGCTGAAAAAATATATCCATATGTGGTTTTTAAGTTTTACTTTGTCATATATAGCAGGGTAGACAGAGAGAAGCCTCCATTTCGCCCTTTCGCTTAAATTAGAGACAAAGCGTGTTGAGTAGCGGAGCACAACGCCGTATTTGTCTTACCACAGCTATAAAATAGGACTAATTTAAATATTCCCCTAAGTTGAGATTGAACCTAGCCAGCTAACTACCGTTTATCATAAGCATAGTTAACTAGTCCATAAAGAAGTCTTTATTATGAACATATTCGAAGTGTTATTATTGCAAACATAGTAAAAAAAAAATTAGATAACATATAAAAAATTAAAAGCAACGGGATTGGAACCCGCGTCTGTTATTCTCTTAATTGTTAAGTTATTTTTTATACGTTTTCTAAAAAAAAATAAAAATCAATTAATTAATTCTTTATTAAAATATTATCAACGTAATTTACGTGATTTTCTTCATTCTCGCTATCATGTTCTGTTTATTTGCACAATTTTCACTTCCGTATTTTTTAAAATTGATATACGAGTAACTAAAAAAAGTATATAAAAACTATACTTTTTACGAATTTATATTAGTAGGTCTAATTAAATCGGTAAAAACAGTTGAACAAGATGAACAAATTTTTACTTGTGATTTTAATATTTTGCATTTTTCAGGTGAGTTTGATCAATTCTGATAGAAATTGTTTAAGAAAAAAAACGCTTCCTACACATATATCCTTAGGCTAGGTTCCCTTTGCCTAACCCGCAGCGTGAAACTAAAAAAATACAAATTTCAGAGCATCAACGCGTTCTGCGCTAGACGATGTGGGGAACCTTGGACGAGAACATGTGACTCATGCACCACCTGCCCAATGTCTGAATGTGACTCCTGCAGAGATACCAACAGCTGTTCGTGTAATACTCCTTCAGATCCAGAATGTGATTGCTTAAAATCGATGATGCGGTTTCCAGAAGTGGACTATCCGATGTCGACTTCTGAAATGATGCCCTACTATTGCGGTTGCGGTAGATGTTGATGACAGAATAAAAGGGGGACAGAGATTTGGTCTTGTTTTATTTAACAAAAGATATTTCGGTTTTCGGTCGACAGATGCATTAAGTTGGAGATTTCAATGGACAATGGACATCCATTGGTTGTCGCGATTTTTACATGTGCTTTTTTCTCGTATCTCCCCCACATATAGCAGGGTAGGCGTAGAATAGAGAGAGTAGAGCATTAACTTGGAAATTTAGTGTTAAGACGCTTTGTTCCCATTAAGATACTTTGGTCCCCATTTTGTGCGAAATTCGTGTTGTGTGGCAAGATTAAACGGTGCGTCTCGTTACCAAAGGTGAGGAGATGACATATTTAATGACATTTCCCAGAGGGAGAATAGAACCTCCAATATGTTGCGTTTATAGTCGCACGATTGAGGCTCTGCACCACCAGTGAGTTACTTTTAATTTTTTTTCAATAGAAAAAGAGATTCTGCTAAATTATTTTTTACCCAGATAAATTTACGCGTACCGTTAAATACTAATCCGACACCTCTACAGACCTCGTTACGTTTATTGAATTCTTTTTGTGAAGAACTCATTATAAGTACGAAATTCAATATCGTAGAATCGAATAATTAATTGTATTTTATCAATAGCTAATTCTTATTGGATTAAAATACAAGTGACACTGTGAAGCTGTCGTGGGCGGTGGCGCAGTGGCACTAGTGTGTGAGAGTGGTGAGACACTCCGTTCTCTATTTTTCGCCGATTCCTTCTCATATATCGATATCAAAAATAATTTCATTATCATTATACAGGAAAATTAAATAGCACTGAAACATTACTAGATTACTATATGAATAATAAAAGAAACCAACGCAGTTAAAATCAATAACGGGAACGGAATATCTTAACAAAAGGTTCCCTCTGCGTCCCCTTCTGTGTGCGTGAAGCTGATTTAATTTTTTAATTTTAATTTAAATTCAATAAAAAATAGACAATATATACAGTAATATTTCAAAACGTTTATTTAATAAACGTATAACTTGAGACCGACCATAAATAAATCCATTAGGTGTTTCACAATAACAATAGAAAATTCGAACCACGTTATACTCTTAGTGCGCAGGAAGTCAATTTGCCAGTATTTCATAATTGAACTAAAATGTGGAGAAAGCTTTAGAGAGAAGACTATATTATGGCATTCGTATAATATTAAACTTTATATTAAGTAATGTTTCATAATATAGTATTTTAAAATGGATGGATATATTAAATCTATGTTTTGGCTAACGTGGCTAAGTGAGATTGAGAGATTGGAGACATGAGGGGGAGAAGCAGTGTGTCAAATTTTAGCGAAGATAGAAACTGGTTAAGCAAATTAAGCTTTGGGTTCAACAACTGTACTTAAGTAGAAATGAGAGAGCAGAGAATTATTTACTAGGAGAGTGTAAGTATAATCGAATCCACACTACCTGAGTATGGGGACCCGAGCGAGTTATGCGGGATTCATTAATAGTTCATAATAACCATTTAAGCCTCTGGCTTCTCAGTGCTATTTTGTTTTTTTTTTAATTGTTTTAAGATATTTCCTGAGGTCAAACAAACCAACTACTGCAGTTAAGGGTTAAGAAATTTTCAATTGTACCTTTAAAAAACTAACTGGACCGAATCAATATATCAATGTCAGGAAGTCCAGAGCGGTCCTCGTAAACTCTAGTGTACCTATAGCTAGTTTGCCAAACTGACCGTATTTTCCGATTGAACGAGTGCTTCTCGAGGAGAAAGCTTTATCGGTTTATTAGAAATTGTTGAAAATATTAATGAAATAAGTTTACCATTTGTCGACAGTTTAAACTCTTGCTTATCAGGACCAAAAGGTTGGAATCAGTATCACATTTCCTGCATAGCAGGGTTGGAGAAGACCTATTATATTTTCTCCATTTTCGATCCAAAAATGTATTCAGGAGAGAAACTAATCTCCCTCTTTATATTACTACCAAAACGAGGATATATGAAAATAATTTGAATACCTGACAAGTAATCGAACCCAAAACTATCGAGGCTATAGCCACCACTGTCTCATAATAGTATCTAAAGCTAACAAAATAAAACATATAAAATGAAATATTCTATTTGCCAAGTAATAATATAATGTTAGCAACTTACTATTAAACAAACACACTATATACATTAAAGTATTAAATATTTACAAATGTTAAAAGTTCTATGCACCTTGTACGATACTCGTGAGGATTTTCAATTCAGCTTTATTTCTGTACTTATTTGGAATGTTTTTTAGATTTTTGAAAGACTTTTATGTTTTACTAGTGGATTTTATGATGTAAAATAAATTGAATTTTTTCTACTTCTGCTCTATTAGTAAAACTCTTACACTCCCTCCTAATCTATATCTATATATATAAAAGGACTTGTCCTCACTGACTGAGGTAAGACGCACGCACAGCCGTAACCGCTGTGCGTAGAAACGTGAAATTTGGACAGATGTTTACTTTCGTAATCTGGACATCCACTAAGAAGGGATTTTGAAAAATTTTAATCCGAAAGGGGTGAAATAAGGGTTGAAAGTTTGTATGCAAAAAAAATTAAATCGGCACCGATTCTTATAAAATTTGAAATTCAGACTCTTAAAAGTATTTAATTGAACATGTGTTTCATGGTTTTCTAGAATTCACCCCCTA
>JAEBDU010013430.1:2419843-2430286 GCA_016802625.1 Heliconius numata | reverse complement strand
TATTTAATTGAACATGTGTTTCATGGTTTTCTAGAATTCACCCCCTAAGAGTGCAAATAAGGGGTTGAAAGTTTCTATGGAAAAATCTATAAATCGCCACCGATTTTTATAAAATTTGAAATTTAGACCCTTAAAAATATTTCATTGAACACATGTTTCGTGGTTTATTAGAATTCACTCTTAAATAAGCAAGCAAAGCTGCGCGCGTCCGCCAGTCCTATAATATAATACTTTAAATTACACTTGGGAACCTCCCCAGGTTCCGTCAGCCCTAACTCTGCCTGTACAGCGTTGAGCTAAAAAAAACATTATTTTACAGCAATTCAATTCAAGAATATTTGGCATATTTTAATTTTCAACTCCAATACAAATTCTTTTCATCCGTTACTTCCACAAACACAAAATATTTTAACTATGCTATTGTATTCATAACCATTCAATTCAATACAGCATTTAAATTATTTTTCACAATCAGAATAATAAATCGGTTTACATTTAAATTGTTTTTTTGTTATATTAAAACGCTACCAGTTTGTTTCATGATTAAACATTTGAAGATGAACTTTTTTAAACTAACTTTAGACTGCGACTTTATCCATCTAGCTTCATGCTGTATCCCGCACATAGAAGGTTAGGCATAGGCTAGTGTTAAGACACTCCGTTCCCATTAAGACACTGAGTGGCTCAATTCAATTATAAATTTTGTTCAAAGATTCTTGAATAAAATCTTAAAACATTTAATAATTTTAAAATAACCATATCTACTTCAACACAAAAAAGAGCAAAGCTAGTTTAAAGTAATGATTCCATAATTACTCTAATGTACATCAAGAAGCACCACACCAGAGGGTTTCCACTTTCTACGTCCTAATCAGCTAAGAGCTTTAGGAACACTTGCCAAATTAAATTGTGGTAAGTAGGCTATTGTGAACTAAATTAGCTTGATATTAAATTTAGCTTTGCTCGTGTTTTTATTAAGTAGCGTAGATTAAAAGGATTTTTGGCCTTAATTCGAGATATTGGCCAACGCCAGTAACGGGACTATATGGTGGTAAGACACTCCGTCGACTACTTTTAACCGAATCAAGGCCGCGTTTTGTCTTATTATCAGAGCGGGAAAATGAAAATCAAAACTTTAACCGCGTTATAATTATACAGTGTGATACTGCATCACGGGCTCTTCAATTCACTTTCCGCCGAATTTTCGTCTCATTGTTTGTTGAGTGACGGAACTCAACACCGCGCATTATCTTGGTACCAAAGCGACGAAATGAAAATATTAATAAATAATAATTCATTACCTCGAATGGGAATCGAACCCACAACCGTTGCGTTTACAGTCACTTCGTCGTCTTCGTCCGTCTTTTGCTATAAAAAATATAAATCGTTTACATTAGTTAATACTTGCAAAAATATTGAGTGAAAATCTATTTCCTAAATCTAATTTCGAGTGACAGAGGTTTGAATTGTTTTAGCGATTTGCTGAAAAGTTAAGCTGAAAGTTTTAATTTAACTTTCGGAATGAAAGAGCACTTCACTGCTATTCCTATTCGATAAAGTGTGAGAATTTCACATAACATTGGAATCGAATTTAAATATATTAACTAAAATACGAACTGAAATTAGAATAAAGTGTTTGTCTAAAGATATTTCTAGATATAGCCAAAAGTATTTTTCATTTGTGAATCTGTATATATAGGTAAGTTAAGCAGTGAATGTCAGAGGAAAAGCCAATATTTTATTTTTTTCGTATGTTACACTGTATCTCGCATAAAACAGGGTAGGCAGAAGGAACCTAACCTATAATATTATAGTGTTAAGACACTCCGTTCAACATAGAAAAGATTTATATATATTCTTCCTATTTAACAATTTTATTTATTAATCTGTTAAAAGCTATGTATTCAATTACACTGAAAGAGTAAATAAGAAGTAGGTCGAGTCAGTTGAAACGCGGCATTTTCCTCTATTTTCCAGGCTTCACGGTTAAGCTGAATAATTCTAATATTAAACTCGCTAGGAACTCGCATTAAATTTAAATGGAAATTAAATTATTTAATATTTTAAGTTTCTTGATCTGGTAACGATGCCTCGTTAGCGCGGCGTTGAGTTCCGCTCAACACGTGATGCCTCCAGGATTCGGCGGAAAATGAGGAATGGTGTATCTTAACACCTCTGCCCTCTGTGTGCGGAGTACAGCGTGAAACCGAAAAAGAAATTTTACTTATTTTAAAGTTTTCCCAAGTTTCTCTTTTTATAATAGCCTAGTCGTCGCCTGCAACTTTGTTTGCCTTGACTATAAGATATAAAAAGAAAAACGCATTTTTTCTCGTTCCCATAGGAATATAGAGAATTCCTTAGTGCTTCCCTATATTCGCTATCGAAAAAACATACCATATTAAAATTTTCTAAGTCCGGTAGTTTCATTTGTACGTGTTAGTTCTGCTACAACATGCATTTTTAAAGCGGAAAGCGGAGAACGTGATTACACTATATAAGAAAAGTTGAAAAAATATTCAAATTTTAATTCGACCCGAATAAAAATTTGAAAATAAAAGAAACTTAATACAATTTTCTGATATAACATTACTTACCACCAATATAAATTACGCATATTTAAGTTATTTCATTCATAAATAATAATATTAAAGTGCAAAATGTATCATTCCACCTTGTATTACATTTCCAGACTTCGTTTCAGTATTGCTGGAGGTTTCCATTTGTTTTGGCGACTCGTGTAGAACTTCTACTGTTACAGATTAAAAAGATGACTTACAAAATACTTAAAACTATAAAACACGACTGAGGTCATTCGTGGCGCAGGACACAAGCGAGAGATTCTAAACGCGACAAGTTGTGGGTTCGATTTCCACTCGAGGAAATGAAATATTTAATTTTAATTCCTCGCTCTAGTAGCCAGGAAAAGCGCGGCGTTGAGTTTCAGCACTCTGAGTGTTGAATTGTCTTCAATTCCCATTCGTGCGGACGAATTAATTTCATAATTAGGTTAATAAAATCTTCAAAAATCTTGCGAAGAGCTGAAGATCGAGCTCAGTGGCGTGCCATTGGAGAGGCATATGTCCAGCAGTGGACGAGGACAGGCTGATGATGATGATGATGAAAATCTTCAATAAATCCAACCCTCCAAACTATTCCATCCAATCCATCTTAAAACAAAAAAACTTCTAAATCGCCTCAAATATTTCTAAATTAAAATAGTCTCTCTGAAATCTAACACCTGTGTCATATATTGTTACGTATTCAATGTGAGTACCGTGTAACCTTTCGATCTGGAATGCATGGTTTAACGCTTCAGCAGTTTTTCTATCGAACTATGAATATATTTTAGAAAATGTCGTCTTCTTTTTGTGTAACCCTATGCGACTTCTTTGCTGCATCATCTTATTGTTTATTTGCAGAATATTTCTTATAGAAAAATATTTATTAAATAAGTTTTTTTTTCGTTTCACACCTATCCTGCATATCTATTACCCTTTGATAGGGTAGGAAAGGAATTTAGTAATAAAACACTACTTCCTCCACATTTTGAGACATTGTATATTGAATGGTGAACTAAACGAGTGCTTTGTCTTGTTGCCAAAGCGAGGTAACTAAAGTAATTAACTACCCCGAGTGGGAATCAAACCTACAATCGCGTCGTTTTCAGTCAGACGCGTTATTGCTGCACCACGTTGACGTCCTCATCCTGCTTGAGGAATTTAATTAATATTTTTTATTATAGATGAAATTTTAAGGGGTTTAAAAAGATATAATTTACAGGTACATTTTTTTCCTTCTATACATTACTGACAGATATAAAATAAAAAAGACCTTACTTATTTAAAAAACGTATAAAAAAAACTTTTTCGAGTCGAGTTTGAGTTCGAGAGACAGAGTTCTTCGTGAGAATTTCTTTCTACATTTGATTTTACCATCACAGCACAGTTCTGTTATAATTCTATATTGAACGAAAGGAAAATGTGTGATTTTTAGAATATATGCAGAGATAAACCGCTTTTTACGTTACCACAGTTAGAGCAAACATATAATCCCGTTGAATAAATCTGGGAAAAACGACAAAAAATATAACGCAAGATTAAAAAGAAAATGTACGGCAAAGCTTCACAAAGAAAAAAAATTATGACTTATATTCTATTTTAAAAAGTAAAGAGCTTAACATTTTTTTTTATTTTTATTAATATCGTTGTGGTACATTGGGACAGTATTCAAATGTTATTGATATTAATTTAATTTTTTTTTTGATCTGTTCAAAACGTGGCGTTGAGTTACGCCACTTGACACCCAATGAATTAAATGGAAGAATGAAAGAGAACAGAAGGAGTGTGGAAGGGAGTGTTTTGATAAAACATTCCCTCTGCGTTCCTTGTTCCTAATTCGCCAACTAAATATGCACTCGTAGGAATTTTTTTTCAGCCTTACGCTTTACAACGATTATATAAACAGAGAGAACATGGTGTTAAGACACTCCGATCCCAGGTTTTCGATAGAATTTATCGTCTTTACTCCGAGCCACGATAACCCAGTTCTTCCATCTTTGTTAAGCAAGTTAAAATCGATAATATTTTAATATTCACAAAGTAATACAGGCATGTTAATTGCCTTTATTCTGCGCCGTAGGTATAATGTCCAATAACGATGCAGGCAAACTGTATTTAAATTTTACGAGAGACCATCCCAATTTGCATCATATTGCACTACATAAAGGGATCGTACAAAAACCAACCCTGTTTTTGTTTTTAGCTTCACGCTGTATATATATATATAGTAGGGTACCCAAAGGGAACATGGGAACTTAAACGTGTCCATTCTGGATAGATTTATGTGCGCGGATACCGATATCTCAAAAACAGCTAAACTGATTTACTTAAAATGTTGTTACATTGGAAGAATTTTAAAACTTTAAACATTTTTATGCTCGTTTTCGTATACCTGTACGTATATCATTATTCTTTATAAACTTTTACAGAACAGCTTAGATCCTAATGGCTTTTTTAAGCTTTCTATAAGTTTAATGTCATACTTAATGTTATAATCTAAAACTAGTAAGGCCAATCGTGGCGAAGGGGCACAAGCGTGTCATAAACATGACAGATTGTGGATTCGATTCCCACTCCAGTCTACGGCCTAGCGTGGAGATAAAGCGCGGCCTTGAGTTCCGCCACTCAACACGCAATGCCTCCAGAATTAGGCGGAAAACGGGGAAACAAAGTATTTTAACACCAGATTCCCTCTGTCTACTTTGCTGTGTGCGGGATACAGCGTGAAGTAAAAATGAATATATAAAAAAACTTTTCCGTTACTGTATGACTGACAGTATGTACAAACGAAATTACCAGACCAAGAAAGTTTAAATTTGCTACTGCTGCTAACCTGGTTAAGAGAGTATTTCTTGAAATTTTTACGAGAATGAAAAAAACTGGAACACAGGAGAACAGGGGAACAATCCCGTTTCCAAACCCTAACACAGATAATAAAGAAAAATAATTCCTAATCCTTTTTTAATGGTTCCACAGATTATTCACGTCATGATGAGTTTAAGTTCATCAATCAATCGATTATCAATATTGAAAGAAATATTTAAAGCATTTATTGAATACCTACAATGTCTAAATAACGATATGGTTGTATTGCAGAAGTCTCTAATAGATCTTGTAGTACTACGCCGTCGTCGATTACCACTCGGGGATAAGAGGGAAGTCACCAAATATCGAATACCATTCTGTTTTAGGTATATAAAAAAGCTTAATATAAATGAAGACAGTTTAATGTTATTATTAGTAGTTAGTTAAACATCGACAACAAAAGCTTATTTAAAAAAGTATCATCCAATTACTCGAGGACGTGAAAAACTTAACATGGAAATAAGATAGTATATTTACTCTTGCCGTAACGGAAGTGCATCAGCATCAGCAGTTGCTGGTCGATATTGTACCTACTTATAACAAATTCACAAAGGGGCTCCCGGGCACCGTAAATAGGATATGCTGCGCGTTACACATCAAAGGAAAGGTATAACTCAATCTCATAAACCAATTTTAAGATTTACTTATACTTGGCTGAGTTGTAAATGTTAGCTAAAAATTATAGTTTAGTATATACTAGCGACCCTCTTGCGGCTTCGCCCGCTTTTACTACTGGATTATTCATATAATGTATGTTTGCAAAGCACTTAAGATAATGTGAAAATTTATTAAACCCTAATGCAACCCGCATTTTCCAACCCGTAGTAAAAAGTAAAAATATTCTTTATTGCACACCAAATAATTAATTACAAATATGTTTATAATGATATAAGAAACAGAACAATAGGCGGCCTTATTACTAAGCCAGCAATCTCTCCCAGGCAACCTTTGGATAGAGGAGATCATTAATTAAATTAGGAGGGGTGTACTAAATAAATCTGAGTACTAAACAAAATATATAAATGGGCAAATATATACACATATACATACATACATACATAAATACATACATACAAACACACCTACATACACATATACATATAGAATAAGATTTTGTGGGAACAGTAAACGTATTAATTAAATTAAATTTGTCAACTATACTTAAGATTCTCAAAATGTCAAATAATATTCCTTCAGCCTTTTTTTAAAGGTCATTAAAGTTCGAGATTGCCTTATTTTAACGGATAATGAGTTCCACAAACGAACAGATTTAACAGAAAAGGAATTTGTGAAGAAGGAAGAAGAGTGGCAAGGGATTTTAAGAGATAATGTGTATTGGGAGCGGAGGGAGAAATTATGTGATTCACATAAAAACTTAAATCGTTCTTTGAGGTATGAAGGGGAAGATGGATTAAACAGAACGTTATACAGAAGACAAAGAACATGAGTATTCCGGCGAAATCGAATAGGGAGCCACTTGAGCTTTTTTCGAAATTCGGAAATATGATCGTATTTGCGGAGTCCAAAGATGAACCTTACGCAGACGTTTTGGAGACGCTCGAGTTTATTTAATTGCTCCTCCTTTAGGTCAAGGTAACAACAATCGGCATAATCAAGAATTGGTAGTAGGAGTGATTGTGCCAGCGCAACTTTAGTAGGGATGGGTAGAAAGTTACGTAATCGACGTAGTGATGCGACAGCTGAAAAAACTTTCCTGCTTACTTCACAGATTTGTGGCTTCCAAGATAGATGTTGGTCGAATATAATTCCTAAATTCTTAACTTTCTCAGTAAAAGGAATTATTACTCCGTCAAGAAATATATTAGGTAAATCGTTAAATGTGATTTGACAAATAAGCCTTGGACTACCTATTATAATAGCTTGCGTTTTCTTAGGATTTATAATTAAGCCTAATGATTTACTTCGTGTAGAAATATTAGTGAGTTCTTGAGATAATGCTGTTATAGTGTTCGGAAGATTATGCAACGGACATTGACGATAAATTTGAAGATCGTCAGCGTAAAGATGGTAGGGAGAAGCAAGATTGTGACAGAAATAGTTAATAAAGAGAGAAAATAAGAGAGGAGACAACACGCCACCTTGCGGAACACCAGCACGCACCGAGGTCCATTCAGAATAGGAATCCTGAATTCGGATACGTTGCTTGCGACCACACAAGTAAGAGTGAAACCAATCAATCACGTTAGGAGATATGTTAAGAGAATACATAATTGTCAATAGAATATCAAAATCTATGGTATTAAAGGCGTTACTAAAATCGAGCAAAATCATTAAGGTAACTTGATGATTATCTATACCTGAACGAATATCATCTGATACGTTAACTAGTGCAGTAGTCGTACTATGACCAGGCCTAAAGCCGGACTGTAAGGAATTAAGTAGGTTATTGCTTACCAGATATTTACTAAATTGTTGGTTTACGAGACGTTCAAGGATTTTTGAAAGGAATGGTAAAATTGAAATAGGCCGGTAATCTGACATGGAGGAAGGATTGCGGTTTTTAGGCAATGGAGTTAATTGGGCCTCTTTCCAAGCTGGAGGAAAGGTACTGGTGTTTATGGAAAGGTTGAAAATTTCGGTAAGAACAGGAATCAGGATGTCAAGGATTGGTATGATCATTTTACGACTAATGCAATCATGGCCAACAGCATCAGAAGTAATCGCCAATATATTCTCTTTAACATCACTTTCGGTGAATTGAGCGAAATTAAAAATAGGATTAGTAGGAGTGGGCAAGGCACGAATTTGATTTTGGGAACTTAATTTAGTGGTTACATCAATTGTAACAGAAGGGGATAAATGTTTATTTAATTTGTTCAGATCAATATTACAAGGATTGGTGTATTGCTTTGCCTTCCCAACTCCAAGTGTCTTGAGAAATTTCCAGATTTTTTCTGTGTTGTCTTCTTCAACAACAGATTTATGGATATGGCGTCGTTGACTATCCCTACACACCATGTTACAACGATTCCGAGCCTTAGCATATTTCTCACGGTTACTGTCTGAAGAGTTGTTTTTGTATTTAGCTTTGGCAATAATTTTCTTTTGTTGTAATTTTTTTATGTCCTCTGTAAGCCAGGGAGCTGGTAGATGCTTAATACGTACAGGTCTAATAGGTGCATGATTATCGTACAGTTGGATTATAAGTGAATTGAAAGCACACACCTGATGCTCTACCGTACTTTCTTTGTAGACTATGTTCCAGTCAATTTTTGCAGCATCTTCTCGCAAACGTTCTAAATCCATACTCGCAAAGTTACGCTGGAGAAGAATTCTTGATTTTGCTTTGGGCGGTTTAACTTTATAAGACAGAAAGATGAGGTCATGATACGAGAATGCAGTGGCATTACATTGACCATGTATTTCAACATGATCAATGGAAGAGACTAAGATTAAATCTAAAAGAGAAGGAGTACAGTTAGGAAATGAGTGAGTGGAGGATAGAGGCAGAATGTGCATATTAACACTATTCACAACGGCCTTTAACCGATCCGATCGGCTATTATTTCTCAGCAGACATGTGTTAAAATCTCCCATGATAACTGAGTGCTCATATGAAGGACTCAGTTTTTCAAGCAGAACTTCAAGAGATTCGAAATAATCCACAGTAAGTGACGGGCTGTAGTACACACCCAGAAGAATTTTTGTATGTGTAAACGACAGTTCAATAAAAAGGTGTTCAGGTCTAGCGGCGTCACCTGCATTATAATGAGAGTAGTCGAGAACTGTAAATGGTATATGAGAGCGGAGATAAATTGCAACGCCCCCACCAGTGCGTCCTGTGCGATCATTTCGAATCAGATGAAATCCAGGTAACGAGTAAGCTATTGATGGCAGACAGGGCTTTAACCATGATTCTGATATTAATATGGCGTGCGCATTAGTATTTTCAAAAGAGGACAGAAGATCAGGATAATGAGCTGGAATACTCTGTGCATTTATGTGAACCACATTTAGATTTTTTGGAAAAGGAGAAAGATGAGAATTCAGACACTCATTTAAAGAAGGAAGGCTTTGATAACTGTTGTTAGATAAATCTTCTGAAACAGAAGAAGAAGAGAGAAAAGGATTTGTATCAGAGGAGGTTTCAGACATTTAAATAACGATAATGAAATCTTATTAATATAGACAAAATATATATATGTAGAAGCATCAGAAGGGGCCTCAAAGCGGTCTTGGCTATCACTATTCATTTGTGGGCGTTGTAGCAACAGAGATGTTTAAATAAAAGTCACACTTATATTCCACAATGTCTTATTACTCGTTTACGTAACAGTTTTACAATAAATCTCACAAGATTAACAAAATTTCAATAGATTAGGAGCCAATAGGTTAATTGGTGAACATCTCACGCCATAGCTGTCAACTAATCACATTCGCTATTCTTCGTGGCTACACCTACTACCCTATTCGGGGTTACCCGCTCCATTTTAAATATTATTCTAATATAATCCATTACGTAAATCAATTAAAATCGGAATATAATAATTGCGAAATTATAATTAAAACTAATAAATAACAACGCGCCGTCACGGCCGTCCTGCATCGTCACACGTCCTCGTGTGCATAGGTTCAATCTGTGAACAATAAACATAGTGCTTTGCAATAAATACGTCCCGTTCGGTCTTCCTGACCACACAATATCTCCCCTTAGTGGATATAACACTGAACTCAAAGTGATTACAATTTTATAAGTGTATTACAAATACTACGAAATGTTTCGTATAAGGCACACATAACAATCTTACAAATGTCACATCCGTTAATCAATACCCTATAGGCTAACAGTCACACAGACAAGTCATTGCCACAACGGTTAGTAATTGCCACACAGGCCAGTCATTGCCACACAGGCCAGTCATTGCCACACAGGCCAGCCATTGCCACACAGGCTAGTACTTGCCACACAGGCTAGTCATTGCCACACAGGCTACTCGTCGCCACACAGGCCACTCGTCGCCACACAGGCCGCTCGTCGCCACACAGGCCGCTCGTCGCC
>JAEBDU010013430.1:2350611-2419833 GCA_016802625.1 Heliconius numata | reverse complement strand
GTCGCCACACAGGCCGCTCGTCGCCACACAGGCCGCTCGTCGCCACAAAGGCTAGTCGTCGCCACAAAGGCTAGTCGTTGCCACAAAGGCTAGTCGTTGCCACAAGGGCTAGTCGTTGCCATAAAGGCTAGTTTTTCTTTTTTGCTTTTTTTTTTTTGTTTGTTTTGTTTGTCTTAGCTTTGTTTGTTTGTCTTAGCCACACAGGTTACTACAGGGTAAAAGAGTATGTAACTATTTAACATGGCCGTCATCGGCACATTCTGACTTTATTCTGTTGCTTGGAATCTCCGGTACTACTACGTTCTATTAGAATTAAAAGCCAATTACTACGGGCTTACGGGCTCTTTTAAGTCTTTAAAATTTTGGGTCAAGCTTGGTTTGGTTACAGCACATAATCACCTACTTAATTGTTTAACTTTGCTTTACGTTTAACAAACTAAACCTTCTCAGAAGAAGCATAAGCTTCTTTTGCTCGTGTCGATTGCTCGATAATAAGATTCAAATCAAATTCATGCGTGGCTAATTACATTAAGTTTAGAGGCATAGAAGCCTTTACTACTAACAATTCTAAAGGACTCGCCCTGGTTATCCTACTCATAATAGCTGCGCTAATGGCTAGCTGTTTGTCAGGTAGTGCATCTTACCATGATTTATTATTATCTATCTCGACAGAGCTGACTTTATTAAAGAGCATTCGGCAACAGAGCCGAAACAAAATGAAAACTTCTCACCAGATTCATCTAAGAACTGATCCATAGCTGGTTGAAAGGAGCAAACATACACCCATCGTTCAACCCGTTCATCGCTTGCGATGCGATGTGGCGGCATTCACCACACGTGAAACAAGTTGGAGTAATCACCTACATATGCACACCAACTTCCTTAGACTGTAGAGATGAGGTAGTATCTGAAATCTCACAACGTTAATAAGAAATTGCTAATTCAATTACTATTGCCACAACAATCACTGGGTACGTGACCCGCCTTGTCACAGTTATAGCATCTCTGTGATGTTTCTATTAGTGGCTTTTTCACTTCCATAGTCGGAGTAGTCTTCTCACCAATCGGGTGTTCTCTTTTTCTTTGAAACAGACTGGAGCGATCATTTAATTCCCAAGGCGTGTTATCATTTATAACATCATTAATTTGGTAATAATCTTAGCTGGCAGCTATTCTGCATGACATTCAATAGACATTATTTCCATACATGTTTATCCTATAAATATTTCTGAACAGTGTAATAAGCTGCGCCCGGCATACGCAGATAAAGCAGTCGCCCCTCCTTGGACCACCTGGAGATCAACAGTATCAAATCTAGCTGAGAACAGACCTTTTAATAGTGGCCATTTAATTCCGGGAAAAACTAGATTGAGCAAGCCATGATGACGCCGATCCCTTAGGTGCCTGAGCACTATGAAAGGCTTATTCCCAGGTTTCTCCTTTTACCAGTAAAACGGTGTTATCAGCAAAAGACACAATTTTCCCAAAGTTTATAGGTAAGTTCAATATTAAAAATAATGTTGGTACCATTATACTTCCCTGTGGAATGCCATATTTGATAGCAATGTTTATGCTGGTATATTCTTCTATTTTAGTGTATTGCATTCTATCCGTAAAATAGCTTTCGAATAGTTTGTGTTCGTTACCCCTTACACCAAATTTCTCAAATTTGTCTAACAATATGGGAATTGCTACAGTGTCGATTATGAATTGAATTATATGAATTGAATCAACTACAAAGTTGATCAAGTCATCAATCGAAATCCATACTGGCACTGGGATATTCGGTTGTTGTTTTCGAGATATTTAATGAGTCGGCGATTTATTATACGTTCCAATATGGCAATGGGTCTATAGTTGCTCTTTATTACCACTTTTTATAAATAGGATGAACTATGGACTTTTTGAAACAATTAGGAAAAATAGAATCGGCAATAATCTTATCGTAACGAATACTTAACTTATTTTTTAATACTTTCCAAAAATTCTTATTATTTGATTTTGCTCTCACAATCTCGGAGTTGTCAAATTCTATCTTAACTCTTTTTGTACCTTGCTCATTGTAATTATCAAATCAATGCCATAAATAAGTTTTTCTTGTAAACATATGTCACACCAAGAGCGAGCGTCGTAGTCTGCAGCATCAGAATTAAACTTTGGTAACATAATTTTTTCTTAATGTCAAATACCAATGGCTCCCGTAAAATTTTGTTTCTGCATGTCAAAAATATTTTTTCAATTACACATTTTTTTACAATTTTCACATCTTGTTAAATTTTAACACTCTTTTCTGTATTTTGTTCCTTATTCGTTGCTGGTAATCCCACTTCTGATGTAGAAGCATCAGAAGGGGCCTCAAAGCGGTCTTGGCTATCACTATTCATTTGTGGGCGTTGTAGCAACAGAGATGTTTAAATAAAAGTCACACTTATATTCCACAATGTCTTATTACTCGTTTACGTAACAGTTTTACAATAAATCTCACAAGATTAACAAAATTTCAATAGATTAGGAGCCAATAGGTTAATTGGTGAACATCTCACGCCATAGCTGTCAACTAATCACATTCGCTATTCTTCGTGGCTACACCTACTACCCTATTCGGGGTTACCCGCTCCATTTTAAATATTATTCTAATATAATCCATTACGTAAATCAATTAAAATCGGAATATAATAATTGCGAAATTATAATTAAAACTAATAAATAACAACGCGCCGTCATATATATATATAGTAACAGGTATATATGTAAAATAATAATAATAATAATAAATAAATAAATAAATAAAAATACTACAATATACAATGCGATAAAATCTAAATTATAAGTTTGTTATATAATATAAAAGTTGTAATGTACTTATAAGTATATAATAGGTAAGTAATTAATATAAATAAATTTATAAATGTATATAAAATAAAAATTAACAAGTTTTTTTTTTTCAGTTTCTTAACCCACCTGCCAGTTGCCAGAAGAATTATATTAAAATATACAATATATATATACTATACAATAATAACATCAAAAATAATCTGATTAAAAACGAAAACATAATAATTATCTCAAATTTTTAAAGATTCGTACAATTAGTTTGTACAAAAATGAAAGCCCTATAAAAACCAAACTGTTATTTTAGTAACAATATTATTAATTAGAACATGTGGGTAGTATAAACATATATATATATATATAAAAAATAGAAGGTTAGCAATTATACTTAAAATTAGTAGGTAACAGATGTAAACAAATAGTTATTATTTCTTGACAAGTCGTTTCGGACGTGCAGTTGCTATTTTATGTGCAGTTTTATTTACGGGGACTGTGTTTTGTGGTGGTTTGGAGCCAGATAAGCTCTCCAGTTCCGACAAATACTCAATTTTGTGCTTTGCTCCGTCGGGTGTTATTACGTGAATGTTACCGTCTCTTGTCCAGCACTTGGTAACACCGAAGCGCTTTCTTGCCTCAAGAAACGCCGTATGTCGAGGATTTGTGAGGAATTCTGATTGTGTAACACCAGTACCTTTCAATTTGGTTTTGGCAAACCAAACTTTATTCCGCGTAGCAATATCCATAAATTTGACGACAATGGGGCGAAGTTTCTTTGAAGAATGCCCAAGCCGATACGATGACTTTATACTGGAGCTTGAAAAATCGGTTAGGTCTAAACTATCACCTATAACAGTGACTACTTTATCTAAAAGATCTTCTGATTTTTCTTCTGCGACTCCATGGAACAGCAACATTTTCTTCCGTCGACGCATCTCCTGACGATCCATTTCGTGGCTGATAAGTTCCACCTGCCGCTGCAGGGTATTCAGTGCAGAGAGAGTGAAACTCTTAAAGTTATTAAAATCGACCGCCAGAGAAGATGCCGTGATAGGAGACGAGGATTTGTGCAACTCGTTCTGGAACTCGTTCATCTTCATGTTAAACATCTCGTTCATAGCAATAAGTGAGTCTTTTATTCCTTCCATATTACACAGTAGTGGTAGTCGAAACTATGACACTCGAAAAAAACAACTATATGTTTCTTTTAAAGGAAAATAACACTAGCTAGTGGGTATTACAACTTAGTGAATCATTTCCTTTTGCAAATTCACTTTAAAAACTGTTATTTCCAAATAAATAAAAGAAAGTATTATAGAATGGAGAAAAAATGATATAGACTTTTTGACCTCCTACCCGCGAAAAAAGTTTCAATAAGGATTTTCCAATTGTTTTACACAGCAAGGATTTTTTAGTAGGTACCGTAATTTTAAATCTGTGCTACTAATCCTTTCAAGTACTTATTAAAATATATTTAAATGACTATTTTTAGATAGTTAAATGACTATTTTTAAACGGAAGAAATTATAAACAAAAACCTACCTACTACAAAAATATGAAACCAAATATATCTCGCTGAAACATTCAACTCCAATTATCCAATACGTGCAAACGCATCTAAATCTTCGTTGCTATAGAGGCAGGTGGGGTTTTTTTTTCGAGCTTGTGGTTAATGCTAAAGAGGGTAAGAATAAGAAGCCCCTGATGAAAAGCAAGCGTGGCTGTCTGTGAGGAAAATTAAATAGAATGCATCGGCCGGGAATCGAACCCTGGCCGCCCGCGTGGCAGGCGAGCATTCTACCACTGAACCACCGATGTGTGTAAGGCAGGCGGGCGCGGCGGACGCATGGCGAGTGGCGAGCCGTTTCGCAGCAAGGATTTTTTGATATTGTAACAACTTCTAAAGTACTTATTAAGATCAAAACAGTAAAAGACAGTTTTGATCTACATTAAATGGCCAACGTAACTAATATACTTATTTATATGTTGAGAGTAAGGGATAAGTGAAACTTGAGTAACATACAGCTGATGTGTCAACGGCGGGATGTGTCAACAATTAAATGCGTTTTTCTGTAAAACTATTCGCAATTTCGAAATAGTGTAAAAAGCAAATTTTATCTTCGTTTAACGTAGAAAATTAATAAAGTATTTTAAAGGATAAGGATTAATACAATTATGGAAAAATATCCCTCACAATAAAAAATATATTCAAATTACTATTTTTAGACAGAAATATGATCACTACACGTTATCCTTAAAAGATAAAAATATGCTCTCACGGACTTTTTTGTAGATCTTATTAAGAGGAACAATACTCCAGTACAACTTTTTCATGTAGTACTTACTATTAAAGCAGCGCATGCGCGAAAGTGTCTCAACGGGTAGGACTTTATACACATTTATCGTATTTATGTTAATTTACATAAGAATGTACAAATAATAAACTATATATAAACCTTCTATGAAAAATACTCGACGTAATGGTGAAAACCGCATCAAAATCCGTTGGGTGGTTTAGAAGAAGAAGAGTTAGAAACAACAGACAGACACTAAAACCGACTTTGTTTTATAAGATATAGGATATCAGTGAACTAAATATATATTAGCTACAATTTTTGTATATTATTATTTTTATAATAATATAAGAAAAAATGTTTATTTATGAGATAAGCATATGCCAGATAGGCAACTATCTGGCAAATGTGATAATTTACACTTTAATATCTCTTTTATGTGATTATGGAAGATCAGCTACATCGAATTGTATAATTTTCTATACACACTCGTAAATGGTTACTTAAACTAATATATTTATGAAAGAAATATGATATTTTTATTTATACTACTATTCTACAATTTAACTTTGAAAGATCCTAGCTATTCCTATTATACATATAGGTACTTTATACTTGAAATAGTTATTTTTCAATTTTCAGGATCAACAGTTAACTCTAAAAATACTTTTACCTCGTTCATCAACTTAATCAAAAGATCATCGGACACAGTCCACAATTCCTTCTCCATGTCTCTTAGGACGTGCCCAATTGGCCTATCAATCCGAACGTCAGATATTTTCCAATCAAAAAAATATTGGAAAAAGGTACCAAAAGGGTCTTTATATTTACTGTAAATATGATCCATGTCTGATAAAATAATATGGACCAAGAAAGCATCATGGGGTAATGTTAAAAGATTTGTCTGTGTCGATTTTAGCCGTAAATTGACAATTTTTTTCACTGTAGATAATATATCCTTAGTAGGCACGCCCTTGGAATAAGCCATGTCATTTAACGTTACTTGTAGCTCATGTGATGTAATTTGATTTAAATGTGAATAAAAACTTGTCTCAAAAAGTCCTTCATAAAAATGTCTAATAAAAACTCGAACTTTCTCATCTGGTGTGTTGTCCAGCTGTTCAAGAAGAGTGTATAAAGATTTCGTTATTTCATAAGATTTAATACAAATGGCGTGTTCGGTACATAATTTTCCCTGGTACTCCAACTCAACTAACGCAGTCGTGATAATTGCTTTATGATTCAACGATTTTTTCATAGTATTTATACTAATTTCATTTTGCAATTCCACCGATATCAATATGGCTGACATTTCTTGAAATTTTGCACAGATTTTCTTAATTGTATTCATCCAGAAGTAAGGTATTTTGTCTTCAGTGAATTTCATGTCAGCCTCCTCGAGGATATATCTTATGATAACTAAATAATGCTTTAGTTGTTCCTCAAAAATTAATGTTTGAAACCATTCTCCTAGACTGTTTCTAAGTATATCTTCTACAGATTTTGCTAATACAATGACATATTCATCTATAAATTTCCTTAATGACAAACAGAAGTTGAGTTCGTGACACAATACGGACGTTCTTATTATGTCTGTTATGGTGTCTTCTTCAGCAACAGGAGCTAAAAACCTTCGGGTCTGCATATTAGTTCTATTTCCTAGAAATTCTGACAGAGAAGATATAACTTCATTACCCAATTTTAAAGTACCTTCCAGATTTACTTTGAGAGTGCTCGAGGAGCTTATAGAAGCTGTAAATAAGTATAATAATTATTTTTTTGTTTAATTTATTATTATTATTATTTTTATTGAATAAATATTTATATATTTTTACTGCGAAATGCATGAACAATATGTGTTACCTATAAAACAAAACAAATAAATTGTGAAACACATCGTAAAATTTAACTTTTGTTTTATGTCGTTCTCGTTGTATGAACATTATAATATTGATTTCTTTTATCGATTGTAAACAAATAATAAAATGTATTTTATTTATATATGACTGAAATTACTTTTTATTTATGGAAAAAAATATATAATACACATAAAATAATAGGTAAATTGACGAATTGATAACAAAATAAATATTAGTCATGGCGTAGGTTGGTCGTATATAAGTACATATGTTTAAAAGTTCTCTTAAATACATAGTGTAATTTTTTTTATATCTAAATAAATAATTATGTATTAAATAATGTTATATTTTAATACATAATTATTTATTTAGATATAAAAAATATATATTACAAAATATATTTAAAGCTACCTAAATCTATATAATTTTTCCGATATTATTTTTAATCTGCCAGCACATGTTTTATCTGTGATATTCACTGACGTTTGTGTCAATCCGCACCACTGTCTTTTTGTTTCGGCCATTTTTGCCGATAGGTTGGTGTTCTTTTTCGGTCACGTATCTGTTCGTGGCCGTTAGATCACTTTATTAAAGTCCATACAAGATGGTGCAGAAGAAGGTAAAAGCCATGTGCGTTTATTATAATACGTTATTTTTGCTCGGGAAATTAGAAAACGTGTGAATTCATATATTGTAAGTGTAGATCGTGATTGTTGTTTTCCGTTTAATAACACACAAACAATTACTTTTTGGTTAATTTAATCATTTATTCTGTGTTTAAATATTGTTATAATAAACTTTTATTAGTTATTGAAAATGCTTATAATCTTTTGAATAAAAATAACGAGGAGTAGAAACATAACCTCTATACGTGAACCATGATGTGAACTACTAAATGATAAATATATGATGTACCAAATTATAGCTGCAGTTGTTAATTACTCAAAAAAAGTACATAAAGTGCCGGGGCCACCTAAATATAAATATTATTTCTTTTAGCCTAAGAAGAAGGTAGGAAAGAAGGTAGCGGCCGCTCCTTTGGTCGTGAAGAAAGTTGAACCTAAGAAGGTTGTAAACCCCCTCTTCGAGAAGAGGACAAAGAACTTTGCTATTGGTAAGTTTACTTTTTAAATTAAGTATTTGATATACAAAAATAATATAAAATGGCCAACATGATGTAAAACATTTAACTGAACAACCATGTGGTTTAAATATAACGAGCTTTTTAACACTGATTGGTCACCTAATACTTAATAATATTTATTTGTTATTAAAATATTTTTTTACTTTTATTATAATTCATGGTAATGTAATCTTATTTGACAAGTAAACATTGCAAAATTTACACTTAAAAACTCACTTATTGACGTATTAATGCTTATCTATGTAATATAATATTAAATATATCAATTATTAACATATTTCAGGTCAGGATATCCAGCCAACTCGTGACTTATCCCGCTTTGTAAGATGGCCCAAGTACATTCGTATTCAACGTCAAAAGGCGGTGCTCCAACGCCGCTTGAAGGTGCCACCACCAATCAACCAGTTTACTCAGACTTTAGATAAGACTACAGGTTTGTTATTCATTTAAAAATTCTATGTATCTTGTTTATGTATTTTGACAAAATACTTTTAATAGAGTGGAATTTTATAACTTACAAACTTTTATCAGTAACTTTGCTGGCATGGTTAAATAATTGAGGGTTGTGTATAACACATTACACATTCTAAGAGTCCAAAGTAATTGATTGTAGGTACAATAGGTTACAAGATACTTTAAAAGATGTTAATGTAGCCTATAGGCTTCCTTAAACTATCTAACACTAAAATAATCTTCCAATTTGAACCAATAGTTTCTGACAATAGTCCATTCGATTGCTTCATATAACAAACTATTGTTTATTGGCAACTACAAAATGTTAGCTGAAAGAGGGAACAATAGTAAAATTATATATTATTTAATCTTATTTAACATGATGAACTCCAAATGCAACTATGAATCACTATGATTATCAAAAACAATACGAGCTTTTTAACTCTGAACTCTCATTTACTATTTCAATTTCAGCTTATTTTAAGAAAACATTTATTAATATATGTATTTTATTTTAGCGAAGGGTCTTTTCAAGATCCTAGAGAAGTACAGACCAGAGACTGAAGCAGTCAGGAAGGAACGCCTCAGGAAAGCTGCTGAAGCTAAGGTTTGTTATTAAAATGCTTATTATTTATATAATTTTTATTTTTTTTAACTGAAAAATGATTTTGAAGATATATTTTTGAAGTCTTATATCTCATCATTAGTTTGTTGTCACAATTAAATTTTAAATATACGAAATTAATCTGCTTAAAATCTGTAGAAATTGTGAAAACTATACATAATTTTTCTTTTTGAGTATATAGAACAAGTAAAGGGTTTTACAACAATATACAAAATAAAAGTATATTTTACACTAATAAAGGTAGACCTAAAGCAATATAGCTATTAGTAATATCTTAAAGGATCTTAGCATACACATTCTGATCATAAACTTACACTAATAAATAGGTAAATGATGCATAAAACTATATCTGAATGCCATGACAACCTTTTCCACCAAGATCTCTGATGCCTATCACACATACTATTAAAGCTTTTCAAATATTGCTCTATATATTTAAGATTTTTTATTTGTTTTTGAAGGTTGCAAAGAAAGAAGAACCTCCAGCGAAGAGGCCGAACACCATTAGATCAGGTACCAACACCGTGACCAAGCTGGTGGAGAAAAAGAAGGCGCAGCTGGTTGTCATCGCTCATGATGTTGATCCTATTGAGGTGAATTTTTTGTTCTTTTTCTTAAAGCTTTGAATTTTATGATGATTGTGGGATTGATGGTCCCTATGTATAAATGGACATGTCAATAGAAAGTTTATGGTTAAGCAGAATCAAGGTTGGTCTTGCTTGTTCTTAAAAAAAGGTAAACATAGGTAAACATAGTAGGAACAAATCTTGAATATAAAACACTGATTATTTTTTAAATAATATGTAAAGTAAAGTACTTAGTTTAATAAAAATTTAGGTGTTATATATATTTATATAGCTATATTATCATTATATCTAAAAATTGTTGTATTTAAAAAGAGATTAGTACATCAAAATAGTATAATAATACTGTCACTATTCAAATGTAGGTTGAACTGTGATGCTTTGTTGTTGGTTGTGAGTTCAATTCTCACTTGGGGCAATAAATTATTTTCAATTTCCTGCCATTCAAACAAGTCATATGATGTTAGAATTTCTTCACCTGAGGCTGTGATTTATAATAAAAAAACCACATGCTGCATGAAGCCAGTTGACTCTGATTTACAACAATATAAATCAAATCTACTAACATATAAATATACATAAATGCTAATAAATCCTTTCTTTTTAGCTGGTTCTGTTTCTGCCGGCCCTATGCCGTAAGATGGGCGTGCCCTACTGCATCGTCAAGGGCAAGTCCCGCCTCGGTGCCCTAGTACACAGGAAGACTTGCACGTGCTTAGCGCTCACACATGTATGTTTGGTTTTGTTTTGGATTTTTTGTTTTTAGTGTTTTCTGATTGTTTGTTTTTTTTTTCAATTATTAGTGATTTTTTGTTAAGTTTTAATCTCATTTGTTATAAATTTGTGCTGTCACAGTTTTGATATACTTTGGAGTCCGCTTTTTTAAGTTTTTATGTTATTGGTACAAAATTGCACGTTGAAAATCAATATTTAATTATGGTCATTTATCAGAAAATGCTAAAACAGATGCTTAGGATATTTAAATACTAAATGCGATTAAGATGTGCATATAATGATGATTTATTTGCTATCCAAATGCCATGAGGAAAACCTTTCTACCACCTTAGAGAAATATCTGAGTATGCCATCTAATACTTTGTTAGGATTTTATGTTACTACAAGTTATTAGTTTTAAAAAGAATTATAAGTTTTCAATTAGTTTTTTCTTTACAATTTTCTATTTTTAATTTGAATCAAAAGAATTATATCTTTTAAATTTTTTTAGAAGATATTTTTCGTTTTCTGTTGCTTTTATTCTCTAAGTCTTCAAACACTAAAGTACAAAAAACAATTGTATACAGGTCGAGGCCGGTGACAGAGCCTCCTTCTCCAAGGTGGTAGAAGCGATCCGCACCAACTTCAATGAGCGCTACGAGGAGCTCCGAAGACACTGGGGTGGTGGTGTGTTGGGCAACAAGTCCAACGCGCGTATTGCCAAGCTGGAGAAGGCCAAGGCGCGCGAGTTGGCGCAGAAACAGGGCTAACCCTAATAAATAATTATCTGTAGTTTGTTTTTTATTTACCTTTTGGACTTGTATTTATAGAAGAGGATGGTCAGTTACTACAATTATTTTTAGTATAGTACATTCGTAGGCACATGTTAAAGTAAAAGTTATAAATTTATAAGTAATTTCTAATATTCCCTAGAATATATTCAAAAATGGAGCTTTTATAATTTAACGAAAGTTGGTACTATTTATTGCATCTTAGTTACCTAATAGCTGCCAGAGTAACCACTACCCAAGATTTCATATTCCCTGATAGTACTTTCCGTTGTTGGGTGGGTGCACATAGAAACTTTCATGTTTTATAAAATAACGAAGGCATCTGACACTACTATTCTGCTAATGGTTCTAAAATCTGCCTTCTAATAGTGCGGAAGCAATTTTTCGTTAAGATTCGAAATGTAGGAAGCTATCGTGGAGTAGGGGCACAAGAGTACATGCGGTATCGATTCCCACTACAGTATAGACTAATTAAAAATATATTTTAATTTCTTCTTTCTAGTAACGAGGTAAAAGTCCGGCGTTGAGTTCCGCCACTCAACACGCAATGCCTCGAAAATACAGCGGTACTTAAATGGGGAACGAAATGTTTTAACAATATATTCCCACTGCGTAGACTCTGCTATGTGTGGGAAACAGATTGAAGCTGAATTTATCTTGAGGATGGATTTGCTTATTACAAACCTGTTATAGAAACTAAATTGAATTAATAAGAAGTACTGAACTTCAGTTCACTAGTAACCTCTGAAGAATTCCACTATTCAGGGCCTGGGTTCATCAGCAGATCAGCTCTATAACACCATATTATTGTATTCTCATCCAAGTTACGTATTACTGCTGAGTTTCATGATAATAATTATTAAAAGCTGGGCCAATTCAGTTTCTCTTAGATTTAAAGGTACTTCGTTACAGATCGACCTAATAAAAAGATAAAAAAAAGATATCCATCTATCGGAAACGTTGAGAAAAATATAATCTCATCTCATCAACTTAACATTGTTACTTAAATTGTCACTAGATGGCGACAAAAAGAAATAAAAAAGATACTTAGGTTATATGGTGATATATTTTTCATATATTTTTAATATTTTGAATGTGTTATTTAAGTTTAGTTATTAAATAGGTACATATTTATATTAAAGTAAAAATGAAATTACCTTTTATATTTTTAAGGTGAATTGGAGAAGAGGAACACTAGATGGCAGTAGTATTGTAATAGAGCAAAAAAAGATAATTATTTTTATGTATAATTTTTTAATACAAACTAATTAAATATTATAGTTGTTTTGTTCAAAAGGCCGATGTGGCGCAGCGGAGCACTCTTGAACTAAACGTGTTGGTCGTGGGTTCGATTCCTACTCGAGAGAAAGAATTCTTTTTATTTCGTCGGGCTAGTAACAAGGTAAGCAGCGGCGATATTCATTTTCTTACTTCATAAAAACATGGAGTTCGGCTTATCAATATTATAGTAGGTATAGTGTTTTCAAAATTGGCTGACAACGGAGAAAGTAGTGTCTCAGCACTAAATTCTCATTACCTATCCTTTTGTATGTGTAAAAAGCATGAAACTTGAAAAAAAATTACGCTGTTTCTAGTTTCTTCCTAGAGGTTTACCTAGAGGTTTCTTCCTAGAGGTTTACCTACACATGGTTCACCACATTTTGCCTAATTTTGGAGACTGCATGTTGAGTGGCGGAACTTAACGTCGCGTCTTATTACCAGAGCGAAGAAATGACAATTCATAACCCTGAGTAGAAACCACAACTGTCGCGTTTATATTCAGAAGCTGTGCCATTACGCTACGAAAGCCTTTAAATTTTTAAAGAAATAATTTTTACACACTTCGTTATTTAATTAGCTATATCATATAAACCATTCGCACTCGTATAATTGCTCGCGACATACTTCCCTCGGGATTGCCTTTTATGACCAGGTCATTATAACTCACTTTAATAATTACTTTTATATTAAGAAATACTTTTAACTTTTTGTGCTATTTAGGTCATTTTTTATATCATTCACATTTTTTTGTGCTTTTAGGGTGCCGTCATTCAAAATGCAATAATGGAGCTCTTATAGAATCATTTTGTTATCCGTCTGTCAGTACCTTGATGCATAGAAAAAATTAAGCTGATTTCATTTGCAAATTTTTTCAACTATACCTATATATACATATTTTAACCGGATCGTAATAAAACATCCTTTATTTCATATACTTATCTACCGATATTTACGCTCGGCGGAAATCGAACTGTCTCTTCTAATATTTATCTAAAATATTTATCCAAACAACACGTTCAATATTTGACCAATTTATAAAGAGACAGATGGAGCGATGGAAAGGAAGAAAGTAATAGGTATGTAGTATAGTATAGTTCTTTGTTTTCTTTCCTAGTTTCTTTTGAAATTTCAACTGACCCGTTGATGTATTGAATACCTTTTTCCGATTGCTAAGCCGATGGTCGGGGATTCAATTTTAATTCAGATAAGTAGATGCAATATTTTTATCTTTAGTTTGTTAGATCTCCAGTATTCAGTCTCGCAATATTTCGAATTCGGGTGGAAAGTGCAGAATGGAGTGTCTTGACATTAGGTTTCTCTATCTAGAACAAAGCTGACAAAAGCTGCATGATGAGGTCGTCGTGGCACGGTGGCACCAGAATGTGACTGTTAATGTCACGATTGTCCTTTCGATTCTCACTCAACGAAAATGAAAATATTAAATGACATATATAATATTTTTGTTTTATTACCAGAGGCAAAATGAAAAAAAATCATTCCCCCAAATAGGAAACGAACCCACAACCGTCGCGTTTACCTAGACATCAAATAATTTATTGGTTGAAAGATACGCCTGATGATGAATGTCACAAGTACACAATAAAAAGGTGTGAATAATGGTGGCACGACCACGGCTTGTATAAATGTCGCGTCGAAGTTGAAAATTATAATAAATAGTTCCTTAGGTATTTGTTTACAATCCCGGATCTTGTACATACATACATAAATTGAACTTTCATGTCATATTATTTAATCAAGATTTAAGGTCCACTATTCCATTCACACTCGTGAAAATAAAATATTTAATATTTTCATTTCTTCGCTTTGGTGTCAAGGCAAAGCGTAACATTGACTTCCGCCATTTAATAGGCAGTAGCTCCGGAATTCGGCGAAAAGTTGAACGCGGAGTGTCTTAACACTAGGCTCCCTCTGCCTACATGCGGTATACTGCGTGAAGCTAAAAATATATCTAAGGTATATATAGAGCACCAAAACTTCAAGTTATGCCGTAGTTAATATGTCTACAGAGCCCCGAAGGCAGGAGGGTCACGAAGCCCTCTACGGAACAAAGCAAGCAGACAGGCCTCAAGACTCCTGTGTGTGAATTAAAATTTTTTCACATACAAAAATGTATAAACATATGTATGTATATGCATTGTCTAGAATATGTGGAAAGTAAGTTGTTTTCGTGCCTTTTTTTTATAATTCATATAATTTAAGAATATGTAATTTGAGAATGATTCCTTATATGTATGTTTATGTATAACACAGTTCTAGGTTCATATGCTACAGTCGAATGATTTTATTGCAAATAGATTAATTCATTTATTTATGTAATGTGATATTTTTAGAGGCGAGTCGTGGCGAAGGGCGGATTCGATTCTCACTCGAGAATATGAAATATTTAATATTTTCTCATTTTCTTGTTTTGGTAACGAGGCGTTGAGTTTCGCAAATACCTCCAGACATCGGCGAAAAATGGAGAACAGAAGATTCTTACTGGGAACAGAGTCTTAATACTAGGTTCCCAGATTCCCTCTGCCTACTCTGGTGTGTGAGGGATACGGCGTGAAGATAAAAAAAATAAATTTAAGAAGTTTGACTGTGCTGGAGCACAATCCTAGCGAGGCGTTGATCTCTACCACTCAATACTGGAGAACAGCGTTTTGACAATAAATTCATTCTAATTATCCAGGTGTACGGGATAAAAGTAAAAAAAAAGCATTTTCACTATTTCTACTACCCCAGAAAATAAAGAATGGAAAAAATAAACACCTCCATATACAAATTATAGAGACTGAATCACTATTATTATTTGTATAAAGGAACATACAGACAATACTAAAGTCGCTTGTCTAACATAAAGGCGTACTCGGGCGCAGCTGTGCATTGAATTATAACTAAAAGTAAATCGATATCTTTGACAAATGTTAATGGTATCGAACAGAGAAATATTTTGTATGAATCAATATAAAGGACAGTGATAAGTCAGTACTTTTGATTTCTGAAAAAAAAAATTAAAAACAGGTTATTATTAAGACACTCTGCTCTCCACTTCCCGCCGAAATCTAGAAGCATAGCCTGCTGAATTGCGGAAGTCAACGCCACTCTGCTTCGGTAAAAATATTAAATATTTCATTACCTCGAGTGCGAATCGAACCCACAATCTGTAACATTTAAACACCATAGTGCCCCTACGCCACAACTGGCATGCAATATGCATTTCATTACATCTATTTCAATATTTAATGTAATTTGGACGCGACGTCCATATACTCTTAATATTTGACATCATAAATTCCTCCTATTACAAAATCTATCATAAACGAATAAACTAAAGTTGTGTATAATATCACAGAATTCATTATTATTATAATGAATTTCAATTGAAATGGGAAGAATTATTTAAAATTAATATAGTACGACAGTCTCGTTGTACGCAGGCGCCACCCCCTCGAAAAATAACAGGTATAGGAACGTTCAGTCGTGAACCAAGCAGGGGACTGAGCGCTTGTCTCTGGAGAAATACAATTTTAAATGAAAAAATAAATGAAATAATACGTTTTTTTATATGAAAAAATGTGAATTGCATAAATTGTTGGTGATCTGTGCTGTGCCAGTTAAAACTGTGTGTGTCTGTGATGCCTAGAGGCTATGTGCGATAATGACAACTGTTTTTGGAATTGGATTGCAAATTGTGGACTTTATGGTAAGTGGAAATGTTTTTTTTTATGGAAAAATATATGGGAATTTAAGATTTTTTATAAAATAAATGTGTTTTGTGAGAAAAGGCTCGTGAATTTTTAATCTGTGGGTTATGATTTTAAGTTTTTTTTTTGTTCAAATTATTTCTTAATATAGTTAGTTTAATATAATTGTAGATTAAATAGTATTTTTTCTTATTTAATATTTATACATATTAGTTTAAATGGAAAATTATATTAATTTAGCTTTATTTTGCCGAAAATTGGAGTATTATTACTAAATCAAATCTACATTATAATAAACATTAATAGGAAACGTCAGAAATAAGATTTTTGACTGCAGTTTTTAACGTGTGGAGTAGTAAGCTATAGATGATGGTTAAGAGGTCACAGGGTTCATAGCCTTAGGTTTGGTTTGTGTCATACACGCTGTATAGATGTATGAAAACTGTTAGAAATTTAAAAAAAACATTATTTGTATTTGTATTTCGACGTAGCCTACTAAAGTAATTTAGTCCACTGAATAAATATATGAATTATAGAATATTTAAATTAATGTATACTTAAATTCTACATTAATTTAATATTTTTTCATGATACAATTAAATATTTTATAAAGATGGTATAGCGCAGCGGCACAGTGTCTAACTATAAACGCGACGGGTGTAAGTTCGATTTCCGCTCGGAGGAATTAATTATTTCCATTTCTCTGCTTTGGTAACAAGGCATCAAGTGTGAATTGAACACACAGACTTCGCGTTTACGACCAGAAATTTCAATGAATGGAAAGGAAAAAAAATATTTTAACACATTTTAATAGTCTTGAACCAAAATTACAAATAACCCAATATAAAGAAGAAATTTCCAAAATTACTTTTAGTCTATGAGAATTTAGAATATTGTAGCTGAATTCAGTATCGCATTCTTCCAAAATATATTCCACCAATATATCTGTTTCACGTATACGTAGAGTATACGTGCTCCTGGTATTCGTTCGAGCGTGTATCCGTCAAAATGCGACCTGAATGAAGAATAGCTTTAAGACCCTGAAAGAGGATATTTATCTATATATATAAAAGGACTTGTCCTCACTGACTGAGGTAAGACGCACGCACAGCCGTAACCGCTGATGGTAGAAACGTGAAATTTGGACAAAAGTTTACTTTCGTAATCTGGACATCCACTAAGAAGGGATTTTGAAAAATTTTAACCCTAAAGGGGCGAAATAGGGGTTCAAAGTTTGTATGGAAAAAAATTTAAATCGGCACCGATTTTTATAAAACTTCAAATTTAGATTTTTAAAAGTATTTAATTTGACACGTGTTTCATCGTTTTCTAGAATTCTCCCCCTAAGGGTGTAAATAAGGGGTTGAAAGTTTGTATGGGTTTTTTTTAAAATCGTCACCAATTTTTATTAAATTTGAAATTCAAACTCTTAAATGTATATAATTAAACACATGTTTCATGGTTTTCTAGAATTCACCCCCTAAGGGTGCAAATAAGGGGTTGAAAATTATATGGGAAAATTCTTAAATCGCCACAGATTTTTATAAAATTTGATATTTAGACTCTTAAAAATATTTAATTGAACATATGTTTCATGGTTTTCTAGAATTCACCCCCTAAGGGTGCAAATAAGGGGTTGAAAGTTTGTATGAAAAAATCTTTAAATCGCCACCGATTTTTATAAAATTTGAAATTAGACTCTTAAAAATATTTCATTGAACACATGTTTCATGGGTTATTAGAATTCACCCTTAAATACGCAAGCGAAGCTGCGCGCGTCCGCTAGTATTGGATAAGGAGATAAGCAAGATGTAATAAAATAAATTGGCATTTTATATTTTTAGGGTTCCGTATCTCAAAAGGTGAAAACGGAACCCATACTTATTCATCGTTTTTGTTGCGTTTTGTATCTTGACTTGTACTGTTTAATCATATAGAAAGAGAAAAATCAACCTTGAAAACACGTTTTTTTGGTTTGGAAAAGTAATAAAGAAATTTCTAAACAAAATCGTTTGGAAATTTCTTCATTATTTCTTTTTACCTAATTAATTTTCCTCTGTGAAATACATATAAAGTTGTGTTAAGATTTTTAATAAAGTACTATACGTTATTGTTTTAATTTCTCTCTCATTATAAAAATATTTACGAGCTGACGTAGTTTAATAACATCCTTTATAAAATATTGACGCTAAAGTTTAAACTCGATTTTCTCGTGTTACAGTTATTATAATTTAATTTTATAAACTACATAATAATTTTACACCCGGAGAATTAAATATTTAATATTTCATTGCTAGTGTCACGACACTGCTTTCTACCACATGCCAACATATGAGACATAGTGTGATAAGTAACGGAACTTAACGCCATGCTTTACCGAGAAAGGAGAGAAAAAAAAATATTCCCATGCGTGGGAACCGAAGTCATTACCATCATGCAAATGTTACTTATAAATAAAATAAAATAATAATGATGACTCTTTAATATTCTTTCAAAAGATTTACTTTTCAGTTCACGTATTGATATTCTAAATAGGAACGACACAATTAGAAAACGATTAGGTATGAATAAATAATATTAGTATAGTATAAAGCTTGTCAGTTCAAAAGACGGTCATTTAAATATTTACATATAACCATAGAATACTTCTATGTTTAACTAGCGATCCGCTCGCGGCTTCGCCCGCTTGAACGACCAAATTATTTATTTACTAATGTGAATTACTTTCACGTTCTAGTAACAGTATAATTTTAAAGAAAACATCTATATATTGAAAATTAAAGTGTCGGGCTCCGGCACTATAGTGTAAATCCTTGCTAATTGTGTCAAGGGTCACCCAGTTCTCCGTCTTTTGCCCAAATTTGGGACATCACGTGTTGAGTGGTGGACGTGAGCTTTGTCTTACCAGCAAAGAAATGAAAATAATTCACCATGAGTGTCCCATGGGATACCCTTACTCCATGAATTCCCAGTGAATCCACCATCCCTGGTCTGGTTGAGTTATTATTGCTAGCCACGCTATATAGCTGGCATGCATCTAGCTAGTACAAAGAACCTAGTGATTAATACTTTGCCTCTTCACCCTCCGAAATGATAGAAATTAATAAATAAACAACTTAATTTAAATCACCACCCCCAAAACAAAAGCCCCCAAGAAGCAGTTTAACAAACTAAACAGTTTCAGTTCAGTAGAATAGTTCAATTAACGTCGAAAATAAACAAAAGTTAGCGTTGTATTGGTTGTATCTTTGTCTTAATAAAGTATGTAGAACTGTTTCTTAGGCTCCTAATGAGGTAAATTTGGACACGGACGGACAGAATAATGTTATTAACATTATATAATTATTTAGCGCGTGGTGCGGATTGTTGAAATTGCTTCAGTGTCAAGATAATGACTTGAGGTTTTTTTTATATAAAAATATATTTAAAAACAGATCTTTTTGTTGTTTTCGCTTCACGCGTTATCCCGCGAATATCATGTCTTCGGTAAGGGAAAAAATCCGGCGCATCGAAAAATTTGACAGAAAGTTGGGAACAGGGTGTCTTAACCAGGTTCCCTCTGCCTATCCTGCTATGTACGGGTACAGCGTGAAGTTAAAAAAAACATACATAAATATTTACATAGTATAACATAATAAAATAAATTCATAATAAAATGTATCTTTGCAAGCACTTTATCAATTGTTATTATATTTTTTACTTTTATTTTTATTTCACAGTCTCGTTTTTACAACACGTCTTTGCGAGTGTAATAAATATACAAATTATCTAAGTCTATTTTGTAAAATGTTTTAGTCGTGGTAGAATAAGGGTGTAACGTAACGGTTGTGGGTTCGATTCCCATTCGTGGGAATAAATTATTATTTCATATTTTCATTTATTCGTTTTGGTAACCTAGTTAAAGAGCCGCGTTAAGTTTCACCACTCAACACGTAATGCCTTGAGAATTCAACAGAGAGAGGGGTACAGTAGTGTCTTAATGGGGACGAATATTCTTCAAACTAGGTTCCCTCACCGTATCCTGCTCCTTGCAGCAGCGCGAAGCAAATTTACGTCGTTCAGTTCCATATTTTCTGTTTGAATCTATAAATATTATCTGCTTTTACTAATTCTACAATATTATTTAGTATGACAAAACCAATAACAATTTTTAAAGAAGAATATGAGAATTAAAATATTACTTAAAAATTGAGAAAAAAAATACAGTTTTATACAATAAATTGATGCCGAATTATTCTATGTCATACATTAAAACAACGCAATATAATTGTACAGAATTATATGAATATTAAACGGCAAGCCGATAGCATTAAATTGCGATTGATATGACTAATTTACAAATGTTATTTTATGTAAATAAATATTTTATATGAATAAATTAATTATTATTGGAACAAGCCGTCAGTGGCACAAGTATATGGTAAATGCGACGGTCATGAGTCAATGCTTCGAAAATTCGGCGGAAAATGACGAAGTGAGTGTCTTAATGCTAGGTTCCCTCTGCCTACCTTGGTATACGGGATACAGAGTGAATCTGAAAAAATAAAAAATAACGGTTAAGAGTAGCACTCATGAGTGAGTAGAATTTGACTTTTGTGGTTATGGATTCCCCATTCTGAAAAGACAAAGAACGTCGCTGAGTTCCGCCATTCGAATTAGGCCGGAAAGTGGAAAAGGGAACCTTAGTACTAGATTTTCTATAGCTTGTTTTGCCTACTTTTTAGGATTCCGTACTTAAAAAGTAAAAAACGGAACCTTTATACTTCTCATGCTTCTTGTCCATCTGTCAAGGCAATTTATATCCTTCTGATCCAGATCCATGGATGGTCCGGCTCCATTGATAACTCAATAATTTCATAGCACTACGGCTAGTATTATGGTATCCTTATCAAGAACTATCATTATGTATAATGAGTCTTCAAATTGAAAATATAATTTGAATTATTTATAATTATTGAGTCATCTCACAAAAAAGGTGACACCAGGTTCCCTCCGCACATCACGCCATAAACCGGTATATGCGTGAACCTAACAAAAAAACAAGTATTGTCGTATTCATTTACCCATTCGTCCGGGATATCCGCATCGAATTCAAAAGGCTTGTACCAACACTGCGTCAGCTCATATAAAATGCAGAGTATTTTTGCACTGGCACGGTGGCTTTATGGTGAGATTAATGGAAATTGTCGGCAGCCAGCTGTTTTTCGTAGACTAAAACCTTTGAAAGCTTGTGATTTAATTTCAAACAGACATACTGCAGCTTTTACTTTTAACCTGGCTTGGCTGGTTTGATTTATTTTCGTTGTAAATTAGGTGCTGTAACTTGTGTATAAAAGTTGGTAGCAGTTCACATTCAGGGAAATGCATGTATGTAGTACTTATATAGATATTTTTTTAATATGGATTTCTTTTTAGTTTTGTGAAGATTAATGTATTTTCTATTAACAGCTTTTACATATTTCCTATAGTTGATGGACAACGAACGTACTTTCCGCAGTATCCCTCCAAATCTCTCCGTTCTATCAATAATTTTTCAGCAGCTAAAATATGATAACTATAACCTGTGGATAAAGAGACGCCCTGTGAAAATAAAACAGTTTCATGCTGTATTCCCTCATATAATAGAATAGGCAGACGGAATCTTAAAAATTCCTAATTCGCTTCTCTCTTTCTACCATATTTTATTGACATTGAGTGTTGAATGGCAGAACTTAACCTTACTCGGAAGGAGAAATGAAAACAATTCGTTCACCTGAGTTGGAATCGAGCAACCGTTGCGTTGATAGTCAAAAAATAAATGATAAAAAAAAATCAGCTTCACGCTGTATCCCGCACACAGCAAGGTAGGCAGAGGGAACCTAATATTAAGACACTCCGTTCCCCACTTTCTGCCGAATTCTGGAAGCTTTGCGTGTTAAGTGGCAGAACTCAACGCCGCGAAAATAAATGATAAAGAAATAAATATATAATATGTTGTATAGATATATATATTTAAATCTCAACCCTTCTATTTGCGGGATAAATTTGCCATATCATTTGCGTAATTTGACTCGATCCCTGTTCTGATACGGGTTTAATGAGGTGCGTTCACTTCTTTGAATTTTTTCTTCGCGGATCTTAAGGCACACTCGTAGGAATTGGATTTTTCATTTGGATTCTTAGAAAGGCTTTTTTGTGTTTAATATATTCTGTTTATGTTAAAAATTGTATATTCAGCAAGAGAGTGCGAGGCAGGGAAAGACTCTCGAGAACATATATAGAACAGATACTGGAGAAAGATGAGAACCCTAAGAAAGCTACCCAGCTAGGGATAAAGCGTGAAACTAAAATAAAACTTTTACTATTTTATTATGCGTTTATATACATGTATATTTTAAGGGAATATAAATCATTTCTCTCAATGAGTATCGAACCTATGATCCGCGTTGCTCCACGTTGGTCTCATCTAACAAAATCTTTTCAATTTTAGAATTTAACAAATATCTTAAACTATAGGTTAGTTTCGTATTAAATTGTAAATAAAATAAAAAAATGGTTAAAAAAAATATATAATATAATAGTTAGGCCCAGCCTGGGCCAGTTAGCATGTAAAGTATTCGTTACAATGTATTTCAATGTCACAAGCGCATATTTCCCTAAAGTTTATCATAATTGTGTAAATTTCCAACGAATTTCATCCAACATTGTTTATAGTGAAGTCGGACATTGCTGGGATGTTTATGAAGCTTGTAGGCTACTGGACGTAACTAATTCTAGTTTATTACTTTAACTAGTACAAGTAATTTATTATTTAAATTATTTTATTATTGTAATAAAATAAATATAAAAAACCGATGAGGTCGTGAGGCCTAGTCGTAGCGCAGGGGTACAAGAGTGTGACTGTGAACGCGACAGGTTGTGGATTCGATTCCCACTCGAAGAAATGCAATACTTAGTATTTTCATTTCTTCACTTTGGTGTAAGCAGCTGCGTTGAGTTCCGCAATCCAAACGAATGAACGATCCTCCAGAATGTGAAAAAAACCAAGTCAAGTCCAAAAGTCCAAGAGAAGATTTCAGAATCCTAAAAAGGTTATTCTCAATTATTTCGGTTTATATATCGAAATAATAAAATAAGATAATCTCTAAATAAACCACAAAATTTAATAAATTAGATGCTACAAATAAAAAAATATTGGAAAATTCAATTGGAAATAACATTCTTGCATCAGGGAATTTTGTTGATGTCAATGATGTGATAATGAGATAGCAATAATTTTTGATGACATCGTATATCTGGTTGGGGGGCATTGTAGTATAGTAGTAACATTTTATGGGGGGGGAGGTGGTTTATTGTTATGAGTACTGATTTTATATCCTTATAGAAATAAACTTTGTAATAATCTACTTTTATTGAGCATTGAAAAGAATTGTCCTTATTTTTTTTATTTTAAAGCATCCACATCTTTTGGGTTGGTAAATTACTTTCTCACAAACTACTTAAGGCACTGCCTTTATAAAATATATTGTGTGAGCCCAAATTTGAGTGGTTAACCAGTAATCTCCAGGAAATCCACTATAAAGATCTTGGCTCCATCATCAGCTCAGCTCTATGTATCATATTATTCTGTTGTCACTTGTGCTACCTATAATTGTAAAGTTTCATGATGATACAATTATTACAAGTGGTCAAATTCAATTTTATTATATTTTTTAGGTTCACGCTGTATCGTATAGAACTGGGTAAGCAAAGGAAACATGGGAATCTAATGTTAAGACGCTCCGTTCCTATTGAAACACTTCCGTTCTCCGCTTTCAGCCGAATTCTCTCTCTTAATTAACCTTAATTGTCGTCCAGTTCAATGCAGTTCTTCAATAACGGCGTTTCGAGCGTTTCAGTTCAGATTTTATTGACGTTTCCGAGGACAGCTGTTAATCAGCTGAAGGTGTGACAGCATCTGTCATTTACTATGATAGAATGCATATTGTGTACACTCTGTTCACGTGATATTGATATACCTGATAATCTGATATTCTTGTGGCTTGCCTTCAACAATATTAATTGTTGGAAATTATAACTAGGCAGAGGTCAGTCGTGGCGCAGAGGCGCAACCATGTGTCTGTACTGTCAGGTTGTGAGTTCGATTCTCATTTGAGGAAATTAAATATATCATATTTAACTTTTTTGTCTCTGGCGTTCCAGAGAGGGGGCAAAGCGTGTCGTTGAATTCCGCCATTCAACGTGCAATGCCTCGAGAATTGAGCGGAAAGTGGGCAACGGTAATGTCTTAATCGGGTCAGAATACCTTAACACTAGGTCTTCAGGTTCCAGGTTCCCTCTGTCTACCCTGCTATGTGCGTGATACAGCGTGAAGCTACAAAAAAACAAATATGATATTATTAATTGCAGTTTTTTAATCCATTAACCCAGGCTTCAAGCGTATTAAACATTTATAATCTCAGTATAAAAGCTCGAGGATCTCTTTATAGTCCTTTTCTTCTATATATCGAGTCATTGGGCCGAGGTTGCACCTGGGAACCCACTCTGTTATATTTTTAGTGTCTTTTGTCTGTGATTATACGCGTGAAATTGTGCCAGAATAGTTTCTATAGAATTTAAGTGAACTTAAAGCTGTAATTTGGGCATGGAATGTTGAACAAAAGATTTGAATCTATCATGGCACAGTTACGTATTTTTAACTACATAAAAGTTGGTTGTGGGTTCAATACGTATTTGAATGGTTATAATTTTTTAGCTTTATGCTGTATCTGCGTTAAGTAGATGGGAACCTGGGAAACTAGTGCTAAGTCTGTATTATTTTTTTTCTATATTCTACCCAAAATGCAGTGAAAAAGATAGTGTCCAAAGTCACGTACCCGATATAAAGACGATGTGAGCTATTTTCATAGAAATAGTTAATTATTTTCATAGAAATAATAATTAGGTTAGTATGCCGATGTTACATATTTATGATGCACATGGTACTTAAAAAATACTTTAAAATATGAGATTCGTCTAAAGTGGGGATCTTTGAAATAACAAAATGTTATATAATACTTTTATATGGTCAGAAAAATCAAGTTTTCTAGTCTATATATATAAAATCGAAAGGTCACTCACTCATCACGAAATCTCAGAAACTACATGTGTTAGGAATCTCAAATTTTGCATAGGAGATACTTATAGGACGTAGGTGCTCACTAAGACGGGAGTTTGCAATATTCGACTTCTAAGGGGTTGTTTTTGGGGTCAAAAGTTTGTATGAAATTTCGTTACTACAAATGCTAGGAGTCTCAAATTTTGCATAGACGTCACTAGGACGTAGTCATGGAGACAGAAATTAATAATAACATAGTTCACGCGGGTGAAACCGCGAGCGGGCCGCTAGTATTGGTATATACTCGTAAGTAGTGTAACTAACATGTGAAAATAAAGGCAGTACATAACAAATGATTATTTTTCAGGAATTTACTATTTTCATTTACACACTTTTATTCGAGCTGGAACTAACTGTGTAGTAAAATCTAGGAATCTGAATTTGAACCACTTGTACTTGTGCTTGGCAGTTATACGTAGCTTATAATATTATGAAATCAATAAACTGGATTGATTAAAGAACCAGGATATCGAGGCAAGTCGCAGCCTTGAGTCCAGAATTCAACGGAAAATGGGCATCGGAGTGTCTTAACACCAGGCTTCCTCTGCCTACCCTGCTACGTGTGGGTATCAGTGTAAAGCTTAAAAAAAAACAATTTTAAAAGATAAAGACAGCTGTTTGTGCTCTACGAAGACTTCTGTTATCAACTACCTACAACTATTTATATGAAATTTTGCGAGCAACTTTAGTTTTCTTAACAAAAATATCTGCTTCGAATGCGTCTGACACATGTTTCTAATCTATTGCCGTCTGCACCATGTGACTGGACTTGTTCCACGTGACCTGCACGTATTTCTTGAGTTTTTAAAGGATCCTTATAAAACAATAGCGACTCGAACGTTGCTTTGTCCAAATTATACAAAATTTTTAAATATATTGTAGTGAAATTGTTATTCTTATGTAATAGCTATATTACTGTAAAAGTTTCATCAAAATCAGTTCTGTGGTTTTTGCGTCAAAGTGGAACACGCATCCATTTTCACAAATTTTCACATTTATAATATCAGTTGAGTGGAAAGCTAATATAACACTAATAGTGTTAAGTGATCTCCCCCCATCCCTCCATTCTCCGCTTTCCGCCCAAATCTCCAGGCGTTGCGTTTTGAATGGCGGAACTCGACTGCTGGCCTTGCCTTGTTACAAGAGGGAGAAAAAGTAGACGACTCATTCCCCCAGTGGAGATTGAACCCACAACCATCGCATTGCTTCCTTAGTATACCAAATTGAACATTTCTTAATCCATTTAAGGGTAGCATTCCTAAGTTTATCTAGCTGAAGCCATTCCGCAGTTTCACTAGAAATCCTATTAAATTGTTAGCACAAATCGTTTGTAAACTTGCTTAAATTTCTAGAAGGATAGAATGTTTATAAATGGGATTTATGAATTTTATTGCATGATAAAATAAAATGAGTGTATGGTGTCACTGTTGAATGGAATCAGACTGTAATTGCAATGGTTGTGGGTTTGATTTCCACTAAAGAAAATTAGTGAACTAGTAATATAAGTTTGTAATAGTTAGTTACACAAGTACTAGTAACTTACTAGGATGGTCTCATTACTTCACATAACTATAGCTAAAGAAAATGTGAAACTGAAATAAATATATTTATTTTATTTTAATAGATTTATCTTCGATAAATTATCGACTTTTGAAATTCCCGTTTATTCTCACTTATTTCCAAATTTCATATTTTAGTTCAACTGATATGATTACATGGTGAATTTCATAAAATATGTAAAAACGAAGCACAAACCATAATAGTTCTTGTTTACGTAGATTTAGATATACCTACAAATAAATTTTCCTGCGCTCTAAGGGGCCGTAGAGACCTGTACTTTAATTTCACGATTTGACGTACAACAAACAGATGATAAGGGTTCCATATATTTTTCATATACAAACATAAATACCAGTAATTATCATCTAATCCAAGATATTCTAAAACAATTTTCTTCTCCATTCTCCACATTGAAAAGCTCACAAAGCAGCCATGAACGAATCTTAGCCTCTTGTTCTTGCATAATACGTTATTGTCTTTCTTTATTCTGTTTGCTGTGCGCTTACTTCAAAGGTTATTGTCTAGAAACTGTCTACGTCTGCCCTTTGTTTTGGTGTAACATTTTTGAATTAAAAGATTTTCTTAGTGCATGGTCTTAGTGTTTCTATTTTTAGTTTTTATTCTTTGGTTGTATTTATAATAGCTAGGTTGGGAAATGCGCAGCTTTGAGTTTTGCTTCTCAATCCGGGATAAGAACTCGTAAAATTTAATATTTCTTAGCTTCACGCTATTCCCCACTCATAAGAGGGTAGTAGGAACCTAATAGGTATTAAGACATTTTGCCCCCTATTTTTCACGAAATTCTGAAGACATTAATCGATTGGCGAAACGAAAGTGTATGGTTACAGGAGTGAGGATACGAAATTATTAAAAACTAGCGGCCCACTCGCGGCTTCGCCTGCGTGAACTACGTTATTATTATTATTTTTTCTGTCTCCATGAGTACCTACGTCCTATAAGTTGTCATGCAAAATTTGAGACTCCTAGCATTTTAGTAACGAAGTTTCATACAAACTTTCAACCCCAAAAACAACCCCTTAAAAGTCGAATATTGCAAATTCCCGTCTTAGCGAGCACCTACATCCTATAAGTAACTCATATGCAAAATTTGAGATTCCTAGCACATGTAGTTTCTGAGATTTCGTGATGAGTGAGTGACCTTTCGATTTTATATATATAGATTACAAAAGTATTGAGATGATTACTATTCTTTTCCGATGTAATTAATTTTTAACAAATAATAATTAATAACGCAACAAATTTCATTCTTTCGCCACGAATTGCAGCGCGATTCAGAATCTATTGAGTCATTGAAACTGATAAAACATACCGTTTTTTATTTAAATTTCTTTTAACATAAAATAATATTAATCGTAAACGATGTTTTGCTTTTTTTGATGCATTAAAATCAATAATATTCATTCCGACGTAATAAATGTTTAGCAAATAATAAAGCAACATTCATCACAGTACGTCTATGTAGTCAATAGATATCGTTACGTATGTTTCACCTTTCTCAAACATAAACTTGAAAACTTTGAGTACATAATGTTTTAATAGTGTACCCTTTACAGACTATTTAATGTTCTTTATATTTTATTTAGTAGTTTTTACTATGAACAAATTTGCTTAAAAAAAATATATATTTTTTATCCAAATTCTTTTTTCTCAGAGAATTTTGCGCCATCTATTGTGCTAATAGTTAAACTGTAACCGTTCGATCATAGTTAAAACATACCGTATTCTCGGTATAAATAATCAGAAACTATATTTTGCTACCCTTTACAGACTATTTAATTTTATTTATATTTTATTTTTATCAACAGTCATGTAATTAAAACGCTTCCAAATTCTTTTTTTTCCAGAGAATCTTGCCAGAGCGCCATCTATTGTGCTAATAGTTAGACTGTCATCGTTCGATCATAGTTAAAACATACCGTTTTCTCAGTATAAATAATCAAAAACTATATTTTGCTAAAGTTTTAAAATTAATAATATTTCTCCCGAAGTAATTAAATAAATAAATAAATAAAAATAAAATAAGCCTTTATTCACTGACCATTTCATAATAAACTATATAATAAAATTCAAAACTAAAACTAAAACTAAACTAAATATTTAAAAAGTACTTAATTCTAGCAGCCAGTTTTTTGATCAGGTTGTCTCTCGACATAGGCCTCCCCCATCCTATTCCACTGTTCCCTGTTCCAAGTGAACCTCCTCCATCCTTTTGGTAGATCGTCCTCCCATCTTTTTATTTGACGTCCTTTTTGCCTCTTTCCGTTTCTAGGATACCATTCTGTTACATATTTAGTCCATTTATTTTTATTCGTTCTCATAGTGTGTCCAATCCAGTTCCACTTCAATTTTTTTATTTTTTGTATCACATCACTCACCATAGTTCTTTTCCTTATTTTTGTAGTAGTCCATCTATCCTTTAACCTTATATTCAGCATACTTCGCTCCATATTCCGTTGACAAACTATAAGTTTCTGATTGTTTTTGTTTGTAGCAGGCCAAGTTTGACATCCATAAGTTAGGCACGGCAGAATACATGTGTTGTACAGCTTACTTTTCACTGACATTGGCATCGATTCGTTCTTGAATATTTCTTTTAGTGACCAATACTGTTTCCAACTGTTACTTATTCTTCTATTAATTTCTTTTGAGTGTTGGTCACTAATAGATAATACTTGTCCTAAATATATGTATTCATCTGCATATTCAATAACCTCTTCATCTATTTCGATTTTGTTCTTTATGGTATTTGTCATTAATTTGGTCTTCGTTGGGTTCATAGATAGGCCTGCTTTTCTACTTTCATTGTTTAGCTGTTGTAGCATAGTTTGCAATGAACTAGAATCTTCAGCAAATATGACAATGTCATCGGCGAATCTTAGGTGATTTAGTTTTGCTCCGTTTATATTCAACCCTAAGTTGTCCCAATCTAAATTCCTGAATATATTTTCCAGTACTGCAATAAAAAGTTTTGGCGAGAGTGGATCGCCTTGTCTAACACCTCGTTGGACACTAAATTCCTCTCCCGGTTGCTCTAGTTGTACCTTTGCTGTAGTATTTTTATAAATTTCTTTTAAAATTCTTATATATTTTCCGTGTATGCCTTGATTTTTTAGTGTTTCCCATAAATAGTTATGACATAGGGAGTCGAAAGCCTTATTGTAATCGACAAATGCCATGTAGTACTGTTGCCCATATTCATTAAGCTTTTCTATTATTTGTTTCGCTACATGTATATGGTCGATGGTAGAATAATCCGCTCGAAATCCCGCTTGTTCTTTTGGTTGGTTTTCTTCTAGTTGTTTTGTAATTCGACCTAGTACTATTTTAGAAAAAATTTTGTAAATATTAGACATTAAACTTATAGGTCTGTAATTATTAATTTCGTTTTTATCTCCTTTTTTATGTATTAGAGTTATGGTGGATTTTGTCCATTGGATTGGAATTTGTTCAGTGATTAATATTCTATTAAATAAATGTGTCATATGTTTAGATATTACAGAGATAGACCCTTGTAATAACTCATTTGAAATTTTATCTTCCCCAGGTGCTTTTCCACTTTTTTGTGTATTTATGGCTTTTATAGTTTCTGACTCTAATATGTATGGTATTACTTCTTCGTTAGTATCTTTCACTATTTCTTCTATTGTGTTCTGTTCCTTTTGTGTGTATAATTTTTTGTAAAATTCAGTTGCCACTTTAGCTATTGATAATCTATTTCCTGTCAATAAATTAGACTTGTTTCTATTTTTAGTTTTCATGTTAGGTATCCATTGTGTGTATTCTCTTAATTGACTTAAAGCTTTCTTAATTCCTCCTGTTTTTTCAATGTGTTTTCTTAATATATTCAATCTCTCTTTTTTTTTGTGTTTCTTAATTGATAAATAAATTTTTTTACTAATGTTTACAATGTTATGATGGTTCTCTTTCCTATTTTCTAGCATTATTCTTCTTTCTCCCATTAAAGTAAGCGTTTCTTCACCTAGAGTGTTTTTGTTGTCTGTTTTAAGATTCACTTTATTTAGATTTTTTAACTCTTTCTCCAGGAAGTCATACTGTTCTTGTAGTGTTTCCTTTTCTTCAAAGTTGTTTAATGTGTTGTTTAGGTTATTAAGGACATCTTGTGGTATAGGTCCTATTATTGTTTTAAGTTTATTTGTTGAGATAATATGTTTTCTTGATTTGCGTTTCGTGTATTGTATAGCTCCTCTTAACATTCTATGATCTGTATTGAAATTTAATTTATTTAATACACCTACGTCACAAAATAATTGGTGTTCGTTTGTAAGTATATAATCAATTTCATTTTTATCTTTATTATTAGGAGACATCCATGTCCACTTTCGCGACTTTCTTTTTTTGAAAAAACTATTCATTATTTTTAGGTTATTGGCAAAACAGAAGTCTATAAGTCTACGTCCATTATCATTTCTGTCGCCACTAGTAAAATCTCCCAAGATAAATTCATCTTTGTTTAATTTACCTCCTACCTTGGCATTAAAGTCTCCCATCATGATAATTTTTTTGTTATTCTTTTGTATCAAATCTGTCAGATCCTTGTAGAAAATATCTTTTGCTTCTTTTGTATCCTGTTCGCACGGTGCATGTACCTGGATGATCGTAGACGGTTGGATAAATTTTGGTAACTGTATGTTAAGCACTGCAATTCTATCTGATATTCCTTGGAATCCAATTATTTTATCTTTTAGATATTTTTTTACTAAAAATCCCATTCCATGTGTTCCTTGTTTGACACCGTAAAAGTAAAAGATATATTCGTTGTATTCTCTTATCTCCTCTCCTATTCTTCTTACTTCACAAAGACCAATGACATCCCATTTTATATGACTTATTGCCTTTTCCAATTCCTGTAGTCTATAGTCTGTCATTAGCGTTCTAACGTTTAATGTTGCCAGGTATATTTTGGTATTTATGTTTTTAGTTCTTTGGCATAAGGATGTATTTTCGGGGGGTAGCGGTCTTACATCCTCACGGGGACCAGCCGGGTTGAGGACGTCCTGCTTCTGGTTGCTAATATCTAGTTGCTATTTAGTTTGGTTTGTTAAGTTACAAAGTGAGTTTGATCTCATCAAATCGAAGGCATTTCTTCTGGTTCCTTTTATTACCGAAGTTTGGCTCGTTAATTTCTTGGCCTTGTTCTGATTTTCTGGTGAAATTGATTGATCTCTTTTCCTTTTTTCTTTATTAAGGTTACCTTCTCTTACTACCAGTTGGTCATATTTTAAATATGCAATGTTTCCTTTTGCGCGTTCTTCTATTAATTTCGGTTGCAATTCTCTTCTTTTTTCTAAAACCTCCTTTGGATAGTCTTCAGTAACATATACGTTCTTTAGGCTCTTTTTCAATTTCAGTATCTCAGTTCGTCTCCAGGTATTTGCGAAGGTAATTAAAACAGGTCGTATTTTGTTTTGCTTGCTAGGACCGATGCGCAAAATTTTTGATACATCCCGAGCGTCCAGGATGATTTTTAAATCTGTTTTGAAAACTTTTTGCACTTCTTGAAATAGTTCTGATGAGGAATGCTCCTTTTCTTCCAAACCAAAAAATAAAATATTGTTCTTTTTCTTTTCTTTTTCTAAATATTCTATCTTCTTTTCCAAAATTTCGATTTTATCTTTCATGATTTTATTATCTTTGAGTAATGGTTCTAATTTTTCGTTAATTTTTTCGTATATAGATTTTGTTTGTTTATCCATTTCTACCTTCATTTGCTCGAAAAGAATTTGAAATTGCCCCTCCATGTTTAATTTTTATTTCTATTAATTGTTATATATATATATATTTTCTATTATTATTCTTAATCTTCTATTTTTTTTGTTATTATGTATTTTGTCTATGCTTTATTTTTTTTTTTATTTTTGTAGTGGCAACACTGGCTTATGTCGTAAACTTAAATATGGATGACTCTTCTAATGTCAATGTCTAATCGTATAACCTCACAACCGCACACTATATACGATGATAATTTATGTGTTTCTTCTCTCTATTTTCAATGTTTTTGTTCACCAAGGTTACAAATTCAATGTATTGGTCTATTTTACTGCGGCAGTTCTCAGGAAAGTGACGATAAACCACTGTTTCACTATTATTTTAGACGGACGGAGTACTCGGCAATGTTTACAGTAGTAAGTAGTTAATGCTTAACAAATAATAACTTGTTGAAATATGTTTTATTCGTTGTCAAGATTCGTTAGTACTTACCATTTTTTGTCAATAGATCTCCAATATTAACTTCTTGAAAACATTAAATACTTATAACTTTTGATAGAGTGAAGCGATTACAATGAAATAAAAACTAAAACCTACTCTGATTTACTTGTAATTTTTATATATAAAAATTGGTTAAATTTGTTGTGTACCTTTTACGTGATACATGTTCACATAAACAGACAAACAGACAAACAGATAAACAGACAAACAGACAAACAGACAAACAGACAAAAATTCCAAAAATGCTGGAAATGGATTCTGTTAATTGTCCTTTAACACCCTAGCTATTTTTTTTTAAATATTTTCAATGTACAGAAATGACTTTTCTACAGATTTATTATAAGTATAGATATTGCACTTCCTCCCGCACACAGCAGGGCAGGCAGAGAGAACCCAGTGTTAAGACACTCCGTTCCAAACTTTGTGCCGAATTCTGTAGCCATTGCGTATTGAGTGGCAGAACTCAACGCCGCGCTATGCCTCGACAACAGAGCGAAGAAATGAAAATATAAATTTAAATAAATATTTCTACCCCTCGAGTGGGGATCGAACCCACAACCAGTCGATTTTATAGTTACACTTCTTCTTCTTTCTTTATTTGATTTATTTTTTAAACAAAATCTTGTACTCACTTGAAAGATGCATCCCTATATCATGTAGATAGGTTCTTATGTAGGTTTGTATAAGCACCTAATACTAGGCCAAACCCTTATTCTTAGACTTTTGTTATAAAGAAGGGTCTCGTCTTAATCAATATCTTGCCGCATAATGTTTTTCTAGGTTTTATTTTGCATAATCTTTTATTAATAAGTGCCTTGTTCAAATAGAATTTGAGACCCTTTGTGAAGGTGCTGACGCGACTGTAATAGAAAAGGTTCTGATTTTGTTCACTTTTGGGAGAGAAATATTTAATATTGTGTGGAATGCAGAGAATACGACAAGCTGAAAAAAAAAGACAAAAAAAATGTATAAAAGTATAATTACTGAATTATTTGGTTAAAAAATGGATGCATTGAAACTCTTGAATGATATTCCTAGAACGCCCATCATCAAGTCAATGCTACATTAAAATTGTGTGTTGGGTGGCGTAACTTAACACCGTAATAAACATTTATTTTTTTGTCATATATATCTAATTTTAACCCCAAATATAAACAAAACTAAGATTTCACGTCTACGTTATAGACCTATGAATGGTGTTTGGCGCGATGCCAGTAAGGCAATATAAGATATATGCCTTTTCAGTATGTATACAAACTAGAGAGTAGATAAACATGTTCGTGCCACTACGGATTATATGACATTTAATATTTTAGCCTTTCATGTCTTTTTAGAGAAAATGTAATCGTAAATTATTTGGTATGTTGTGAAGATATTTGGTGGTAGTTGGCGTAACTCAACACTGCATTTTGTTGCTAAACAAAAACTTTATAGATACGTATAATTTTCATTTAGTTAGTAGCTAGTCGTGGCTAGAATTCGACGGAAAATGGGGAACGGAGTGTGTGTGATATATTTCATTTCAAAATTTAAAATATTTTACGTCCTTTCTAGTACTGCTATGAATATGTTTACAAAGTTTCATGATAATGAGTTTAGTAGTTTTTACGTGAAAGCTTAACAGAGTAAAGATTACGTCGAAATCAAACCCACACCCATTGCCTTTACCCAGATATCTTCCAACTGGACTACAATAATTCCAATTGCCTATATTTCCTTCAATTTAATTCCAATACGTCGCAAACCCTAAGATCGATTGTAACCCACGTGCTACGTTCCCACGAGACATTAACAACTCAAATACTCTTTGAAAGTTTCTACGAATTGTTGATTGATATTGACCTAGAGATTAGAATTGGTGGTTCATTTTAGAGACATTTACTTCAATAATTATAGGAATTAGTGGACACGCAAAGGAATAGATATGATAGGAGAGAATAGATGTATAGCGGCAGGTTTTTTTAAATGTTAATATCCGTACATATAGGTATATACAGGGTGGAATTGACAGCGCCACTTTAAATGAAACCACAGTTTTAACTACTCTATAAAAGCCTAATATATATCGGAAAAAAAATAATTCTCAAAAATAAAAAAGTTTTTTTTTCAAACAAAATAAATAATAAAATTATCGTTTTAAAATAAAACGCCATTTGTAAAGTATAACATAGGCACGCACACACTTACCTGTCAAAGCGGCCACGTCGCTTACGTATGTGTGCGTGACACGAAATACAGGTATGGATAAAAATGGTGAAATGAAAAAAAAATCCTACGTCCAAACCGTTGAGGTACCTTGATTATTTTTTTTAATTCTGGGTTTGAAATATTTAACCCTATATGCAGTTTCAGTAAAAGAAGCGCAGCCTCTTCCACCCTGTATATATATTTTTAAACGTTTTTCTTAACTTCTTATTATTTTAGGTGTGTTGGAACCCAACGCCATAATTTGGTACTTTTTCTGCAATGTCTGCTGACACTGGCAGACATTGCGCGTGACAAAATTCAACATTGCGCCTTCGTGTACTTTTAAGACGAAACTAAAATATTGTAAACATAAAAGAGAGACAGACAGAGAGACAGAGAAGACAGAGAATAAAAATATTACAATTTTGGAAAACTAGTCATCGCTTAAATTTTTCTAACAAACTTTACACACAATACCTCCAGAATTCAGCGAAAAGTGGAGAACGGAAGTGTCTTAACAGGAACGGGTATCTTAAAACTAAATTCCCAGGTTCCTTGTGTCAACTCTGCTATATGCGGGATACAGCGTGAAGCCAAAAAAATATAATAAACGATAAAACATATTCAAATATACAAGACAACACTGGTGTGAATATGGGTTATTCAAGATGTTCAAGGTTATACGAAATCGAAAGTCGAGATGGGGTCGTTAGGGGATTTGGGAAACTAAAACCAGATAGGATAAACATAAGGTGTCGATTTGAAACGTGAGGAAAACTACTGCTATGTACAATAAATAATAAATTTTAAGGGATTTTGGTGTCACATTTTTTTTCTTTAATGTTTTGATAGCTTCACGCTTTATCACGCATGAGACGGGATAGAGAAAGAAAAGCTGATTTTTTTCTATTTGACCTTGCTAGATAATAAATCTCTCTGATCTAAACTTTTATGTTTAACATTTTTTTGTTTACTTTACCTTGTTACCGGAACCGAATGGGAATCAAACCTACAACCGTCGATTTACCAGTCATACATTTGTGTCACCGGGACGCGACAGCCTTAACTAAAAACTTATTTTTAATTGAATTCGAATACATAACCTTGAATACACATTTTCTTATACTTTCCTTTTTGAATTCGTCGTTATATTTTTTAAGCAGATTTCTTCCTATGTTAAAACGTATATTTCTCTTCAGAGAATAGAAGTTCTAAATTAAGATAGGGGACGATATTATACTAACAGCGTCGCTAAAGCAAGCGTTTCTTGAAATTCACCCTCTGAGATGCTAAAAAGGGGTTGTTAAATTTGTATAAAATGTTCTATTTCTTTGGATAGAGGTATTGATTTATGATATTTATAAATATAGGCATATTTTTGGACTAGTTGTGGTACAAGTTAATGGGAAAGCCTAACCTGCTATGTGCGGGATAGTGCGTGAAGATACAACAAAAGAAAAAAAATAGAACAACTTACAATGGAGATCAATATTTGACCAAGTTGTCTCATCATGCAATACGGAAAGCTTATTTTTTGAAGAGAAACATTAAATAAAAGTATTAAATAATAAATCTTAGAGAACATATTTTTGGTCCATCGCGTTTATAGTAAAAAATATGTTTAAAAGCCAAGAGTTCTACCATCAAATAGATGGATAGAGTCATATCAATTTATTCCAACATCTCTAACGTAAGGCGAACTCTAAACGTGACGACGATATCTTAGTTATTGATGATTTCGCAGAAGTGCTTTGGACACGTACAGAATGGGGTGGCAAGTTGTGCTTAATAGGCTCATTTGGGATTAGATACGGCCGTGAAGAGGGTCGAAGAAACTAACGTTTTCAATCTTAAGTATAAAATACAAATGTCGATATGGCTGTTATTCTATAATGATGACTAAGGAAATATTGGCAGTCGTCAGCAACACCTGACTGTAAACCTCATAACTCGAGAAATGAACTGTTTTAAGTTCCTCGCTCTAGTAACAAAACAGAGCCCGGCGTTGAACTCCGTCACTGCCCAAAAAGCCAACAAAAGACCAATTTGACAGAATAGCAAGATATAATTGTAACTTTCAGAACTATTTACGCTTGAAAAGGGTACCGAAAATACTTCACGTGTCGACATTTGATATTCAACGACAGGTAATTACGTAGGAACAAAGTTCTACTGAAAGTAAGCGTTATTGGTCTTAAAAGAATATTTTCTTTTTGGGGTATGACTGTGAAAATAGCGTCATTTAGTTTTTTATTTAATGTTTGACAGTTTCTTACGCTGTATTTTGTGATAAAATTTTAGTTTTTGTGATGGTATTTTGATTAATATTTAAATAATTTATTTAGAACTTCAGCATCATCAGCCTGTCATCCTAATAATAATAATCGCGAAGAACCAAAATCTTATACCGCATAAAAATAGTATTTTATCTTCGTTTCTTTATATCTTTCGGCATTCTTCTTGGGAAGCCTAGATAATTGTGCGGATAAGAATTAGGCTTGCTAATGCTTTTACATCAGCTTCTATTTCAAGATATGCCATTATTTCAATTGTTAATTTTGACTACCAAAGGATAACCATAACCAATTCATAGTTTTGTTAATTTGGTATGTCAATAATAAAAAAATATAGTAACAGAGGAAATGAATGACCTCGATTGACTTTCAAGAACACATATTATAGTGTCGATGATACTGGAGGATCTGACTTAAAAACCATGCGGACCCACTGGATAAACCATGAATCAAAAGAGGGATGCAGAGATAGAGCTTGGCTCTCTTTTCTCTTTGGCTATGCCGCTAAACCGTGAAACTAAAAAAAATCTATCGAAATATAAAATTAATATATATTCACTAAATATATTTCAGTTCAAGACTTTAGTGGGGGGGTGAAAGAACTTATTTTATAGGTTAAACCACTTTTGCTGAAACGACCCCAATTAAATATAATTGTTTAATGAAATTTAACTCGTTATTAATTGCCTTTGAGATTTCGTTTGAGGGGTGAGATTTTAGCCTTTCATACCTAAGGTTACTTGATTGTTCTCAGGTCATTTGTCCAGGTTCTGAAATTGGGTACTAGACGAAAACAATTCAGTTACTCGTTAAATAAATGCTTCATTAGCTCACTTTATGATATAACTAGCGGCCCGCTCGCGGTTTCACCCGTGTGAACTATGTTATTATAAATTTCTGTCTCCATGACTACGTCCTAGTGACGTCTGTGCAAAATTTGAGACTTCTAGCATTTGTAGTAACGTAGTTTCATACAAACTTTCGACCCCAAAAACAACCCCTTAGAAGTCGAATATTGCAAATTCCCGTCTTAGCGAGCACCTACGTCCTATAAGTAACTCCTATGCAAAATTTGAGATTCCTAGCACTTGTAGTTTCTGAGATTTCGTGATGAGTGAGTGACCTTTCGATTTTATATATATATAGATTATTTAAAATATTTACTACATACATAGGGAATGAAATTATCTGAATGGAAATGGAGTGTCTTAACACTATAAACGCAGGTTTCCTCTGCCTTCTGGATACACCGTGAAGTTCAGAAAATAAATACTCAATAATGTTTGAAGGACTTATTATTCCCAGGACTAGTTTCACACTTGGCAGAACACACAGTATTGATGACAGCTGTGTTATGATTATTTTACTTAAATAGCTTTATTTGGCTCAATTACTCTCTCTCTCTCTCTTTCTCTTCTAATTTAACCTAACGCCACTTTTTATCTGATTAATCTAAGCTAAAATTCCTAACAAAACAAAAAATAGGTGTGATAGCACCTACGTCCGAATTTGAACGCGAAGGTTGTCGGTTCCACGGTTTTCCATTTGAAGGAATTAATTATATTGATATTTTCGTTCTAGTAACAAGAAAAAGCGCGGCGTTGAGTTCCGCCAATTAACACGTGAGCATAAAGCTGATAAAAAAAATATCGCGTATAATCTTTATGTACGTGTTAATAAAAAACACTAAAATAAACAAAATTGAAGCTAAGCCAAAAAACCTACAAAAACAAAGGAATTTATTCCTCAACAGGTAAAGTTTGAATCAAGTAGTAATGTTAGTCCGATTTCATAATAATAATAACTTTTCTTTCCACTTCATTAGATTTCGCTGAGATATTTCTTGTAAGTGAACTATTTATATCGATTTTATATTAAAAGAAAGGTTTCTTTAGCAATTTTATAATATTTCTAAGAATGTTAAGTAAGAAATGTGGCAACTTGTTTACTTGCGTGCTATTCATGTCTAAAGAGAAAAAAAGTAGTGTTACATCACTTCGCTCTCTTTTTATTGTAATTATACACTACATAGAAACATTAAGGCATTATCCATATTCATACATTACGTCGACTTTCAAAAACATGACAAACTTTTGGGGCCATTGTTCCGAGCTTCCATATAAAACTTTATAGACTAACGATTGTTGGTTGTGTCACAGGAAAGAGACAAGCACTTAATGGAAAAGAAAGAAATTTTAAAGAAAAATTCTAGGAAAATACCTTCTTCTCGTTAGATTTTGTTTGTTAGACGCGATAGTTGTGAGTTCGATGTTCTATTTGGGATTTATATTGTATCCTGGACATGGCAGGTAGAGAGAACGGAGCATAGTGTTAGGACACTATTTTCCATTAACACGTTAACTGTGAGACCTATTTTGAGAACTTTCAGCTGGTATGGTTGAGGTCTTTTCAGCCTCATGTTTTTTTATAAATAGGTAACATAACGCGTACCAGCATGAAGTTTATATAGGGCCGATTCCGACTTCAAGCCGCAGTGTTGAGACACTCATGTCCTCCACTTTCCGCTGAATCCTTGAGGCGATACTATTTAAATTATTATAAGAGTTATTTTTAACATTTTTAAATTGTTATTCTACACTCAGGAAAGAAAAATACGTCCATAAGACCGTATGGCCTAGCACACACAGCGCTTGGACGGGACCAAGAGGCGCGGGTTCAAATCGCGTTAGTTTAAAGTTTTTTATACGTTTCTATAAAAAGCATTTTTATCTTAATAGTTTCCCCCTCTGGTGTGAACAAAGCACGAAAATTGAGAGGAAACTAGGAATGGAGCGTGAGTGCATAGCTTCCTAATCTGTCATGCAGGATAAATCGTGACAAGACAATCTACAAGATAGATCCAAAATAAACTAAAATTTAGTAAAGCCGAAGTATAAAATAAAATCTATAACCACATCCTATCCTATCCTATATCTTATAAAACAAAGTCGCTTTTTGTGTCTGTCTGAACTTTCTAACTCTTCTTCTTCTAAACCACCCAACGGATTTTTATGCGGTTTTCACCATTAGGTCGAGTATTTCTCAGGGAAGGTTTATATATAGTTTATTATTTGTACATTCTTATGTAAATTAACATAAATACGATAAATGTGTATAAAGTCCTACCCGTTGAGACACTTTCGCGCATGCGCTGCTTTAATGTAAGTACTACATGAAAAAAATGTACTGGAGTATTATTCCTCTTAATAAGATCTACAAAAAAGTCCGCGACGGCATATTTTTATCTTTTAAAGATAACGTGTAGTGATCGTATTTCTGTCTAAAAATAGTGATTTCAATATATTTTTTATTGTGAGGGATATTTTTCCATAATGGTATTAATCCTTATCCTTTAAAATACTTTATTAATTTTCTACGTTAAACGAAGATAAAATTTGCTTTTAACAGTATTTCGAAATTGCGAATAGTTTTGGAGAAAAACGCATTTAATTGTTGGCACATCCCGCCGTTGACTCATCAGCTGCGCCGACTCAAGTTTTACTTATCCCTTACTCTCAGCATATAAATAAGTATATCAGTTACGTTGGCCATTTAATGTAGATCAAAACTGTCTTTAACTGTTTTACATTTTAATAAGTACTTTAGAAGTTGTTAGAATATCAAAAAATCCTTGCTGCGAAACGGCTCGCCACTCGCCATGTGTCCGCCGCGCCCGCCTGGCTTACAAGCATCGGTGGTTCAGTGGTAGAATGCTCGCTTGCCACGCGGGCAGCCCGGGTTCGATTCCCGGCCAATGCATTCTATTTAATTTTCCTCACAGGCAGCCACGTAGTGCTTGCTTTTCATCAGGGACAGAATACCCTCTTCAGCATTAACCACAAGCTCGAAAAAAAAACCCGCCCGCTATAGAGCCATAGCAATGAACATTTAGATGCGTTTCCACGTATTTGATATTTGGAGTTGAATGTATTATTTCAGCGCTATATATTTGGTTTCATATTTTTTGTAGTAGTTATTAGTAGGTAGGTTTTTGTTTATAATTTCTTCCGTTTAAAAATAGTCATTTAAATATATTTTAATAAGTACTTGAAAAGATTAGTAGCACAGATTTAATTACGTAATAATAATTACGGTACCTACTAAAAAATCCTTGCCGAGTAAAACAATTGGAAAATCCTTATTGAAACTACAAAAATGCGGGTTGCATTGGAGTTTAATTAATTTTCACATTATCTTAAGTGCTTTGCAAACATACATTATATGAGTAATCCAGTAGTAAAAGCGGGCGAAGCCGCAAGGGGGTGGCTAGTATCTTATAAAACAAAGTCGCTTTTTGTGTCTGTCTGAACTTTCTAACTCTTCTTCTTCTAAACCACTCAACGGATTTTTATGCGGTTTTCACCATTAGATCGAGTATTTCTCAGGGAAGGTTTATATATAGTTTATTATTTGTACATTCTTATGTAAGTTAACATAAATACGATAAATGTGTATAAAGTCCTACCCGTTGATACACTTTCACGCATGCGCTGCTTTAATGGTAAGTACTACATGAAAATAACGTACTGGAGTATTGTTCCTCTTAGTAAGATCTACAAAATAGTCCACGAGAGCATATTCGTATCTTTTAAGAATAACGTGTAGTAATCATTTTTCTGTATAAAAATTGTAATTTCAATATATTTTTTATTGTGAGGGATATTTTTCCATAATGGTATTAATCCTTATCCTTTAAAATACTTTACTAATTTTCTTCGTTAAACGAAGATAAAATTTGCTTTTTACACTATTTCGAAATTGCGAATAGTATTAGAGAAAAACGCATTTAATTGTTGACACATCACACCGTTCAAACATCTGCTATGTAATTATAAGTAGGTATGTTTTTGTTTATAATTTCTTCCGTTTTAAAATAGTCATTTAACTATCTAAAAATAGTCATTTAAATATATTTTAATAAGTACTTGAAAAGATTAGTAGCACAGATTTAAAATTACGGTACCTACTAAAAAATCCTTGCTGTGTAAAACAATTGGAAAATCCTTATTGAAACTACGAAAATGCGGGTTGCATTAGGGTTTAATAAATTTTCACATTATCTTAAGTGCTTTACAAACATACATTAAATGAATAATCCAGTAGTTAAAGCGGGCGAAGCCGCAAGAGGGTCGCTAGTATATAAATATAACCGCGAAACCAACCAGTATAGAGTGTAGACACTAAAATTAGGTCACCCGTCTAGCTAGCATAAAGTCCTAACAAGTTCTACCGTGATCTTAATACCTAATGCGATTTGGGCCCAATGGCGCGGCGGCGTGACATTACGTTTCAACTTGACCCATTTAAAAGATTTAGGCTGATGGCTTATTTTATCTACTGACTTTTACGATTTTAATATAGCAGAATAGTTAATTTCACGCTTGACTGAAGCCTATTGTTAAGGCATTCCGCTCTCCATTTTCTGTTGAATTTTGGAGGCATTGAGACAGCGAAGCGAGCGAAGAATTGAAAACATTAAATTTTTAATTTCCTCGACTGAGAATTGAATCCACAAGCTGTCATGTTTAGTAACACACTTGTGCTTCTGCGACACTACTGCCCTCAAATTTTATTTAATTTTATTTTAATTATTATAACATATCTTAATTTATGAAATAACATAATATTTCATATCTGTAATGGTGGTATAAGCATTTCAAGTGATTTCTATATAAAATCCCATAAAACCGTATTTTCAGTCACTCAATGCTAGAAATACTCTACGTAATTTTTTCCTTAATATTATAAACATATTGAATATATGTTAAAAAAAAACCTAGTAAATAATAGTATCTACCTACACGATTTATTTAGATTGTTTAGTTTTAAGTTATTCTCAATTTTGAACTATTAACTTTATACAAAAATTCTTATTAAATACATATAACACTTATAACATTACAATTTAGAGGAAACGAGTGTCTGTATGTATGTATGTTCTAAAACTGCCATTCTCCGAAATCTCTTTATAGGGACGTGTATATATATACAAATACGCGTACACGATATCAAAGAAACTTCCGGTTGATATGTTTAATTTTATCACATTAAAAAACATGACTAATGTTTTTTTAACACAGTTCTTTATAATATTCATTTTGATTTTTGTATTATGAACCAATACAATTAGATTTTACAATTTTTTTTAGCTATAAATTATATATGCCTAAATATACGGATTACAAGTGACCTCTGAAGAGTCCCATAATTCAACTTCTGGCTCCATCATCAGGTCAACTTGATACCATACTATATATTTGATATTATCACCTAAGCTACGTATAATTGCTAAGTTCCACCATGATATAATTATGAGTGGGTTAAATTAAGTTTCATAAACTTACAAAGTTTTATTTTTCAGCTTTCAGAGTAGGCAGAGGTAGCCCTAGTGTTAGACTAATCCGCTCCCTACTTTCCGCCGAATTCTAGAGGCATCGCCTCTTCAGTGGCGGAACTCAACGCCGCGCTTTACAACACCAGAGCGGAAAAATGGAAATATTAAATAATTATTTTATTTCCTCAAATGGAAATCGAACCCACAACCTGTCGCATTTAAAGTCACAGACTTGACCTCGATTACAAACTTACATAGTTATAAATCGACCTAATAAAAACCTAACCTAATTAAAAATTGAAGAAAATACATTCCCTCAGTAAATATATTCAAATGATCGATACGAGGCGCGGTTGTAAACACGGCGTGTTCACTTAAAATATCAAGTAACACTGTACTTACATTAGGGAAAGCAACTGACTTTACTTACTTTACTTACTTCCAGTAACTTGATGTACTTACATAGTTAATGTTTTTAACATTAAGAAAGAAATTACAGTAAATAGTACACCGCCAGCCTTTGAGGCCAGTCGTCGCACAGGGGCACAAAGTGATAGGTTGTGGGTTCGATTCCCACTCAACGGAAAGAATTATTATTTATTCCTATTTTTATTGGTGCCAGAACACCAAGACAAAAGCCTGGCGTTGAGTTCCGTAACAATGCCTCGAGAAACTCGGTGGAAAGTGGGAAACGGAGTGTATCAACCCTAGCCTATCCTACTGTGTACGGGATACAGTGTGGCTAAAGAATATGAAAAAAAAATCTAAAATTCTAAATTTCTTAATAACACTGTTCTTATATTAGTAAAAGTAATTTACTATACTGAGCTTAAGGAGAGTAGTTTTAGTGCTTAAAGTAGGTTTAAATATAAATTTCTTGAACGGCTTATACAAAATTTATACTATGAATATTATAATTCGTATATTACTTCGTATATTACTAGCTTACTTTACGATAAGCCTATACTATTATTTAAAGCTCAAGCGTTTGTATGGTTGAAGGCTCTAATCTCAGGAAGTAAAATGAAAAATTAATTGTTTTGGATAATTTTTCAAGTAAAAGTTAACTTTGCAATCTTGAGAAACATGGTTTGATAACTTAGTGATGTTTTAACATTAAATACGTTCTTTTACTTAAAAGAATAAAACGGAACGCCAAAAAGGAATAAAAATTCCAAGTAACGTATACGTTTTCACAAAAATATACTAAACAAGCTATACCCACTTTGAAATATTGCAACGAGACCCTTCTTTTTAATATACGAAAAAAATACCATTTCAGAAATGAAACGACAAAGCAATTTGCTAGGATGTTTAACAGTCTGTTCTGTTTCAAGGTCGTTATTTAAAATTACAGCTTCAGTTTCTCTACCAGTTTTCATTTTTGACATTTTTATTATAGAGTTCAATAAATTTGTTTTTGAAAGGTCATTTTTATGATTTTGGTATTGGTGGTTATATATAGGTCATATAAATGACGGGGTTTGGGTTCGATTGCTAGTCAAAGTGGTAATTTATTTTAATTTTTCAAAATGAAAAGTAAAACGACACGTCATTTCCGGTAGAAAAAGGAGAACGAAGTGTTTTGATACGCAATGCCTCAAAAAAGCGATGGAAACTGGGGGACGAAAGTGTTTTAATGGAAACGGAGTGCCTTAGCACTAGGTTACTTTTGCCTAACCTGCTATGTGCGGGATACAATGTGAAGCTAAGAAAGAAAAAAATCAATTTCTGAAAATAAGAAAAAGAAACTTATCTAAGCTAAATCAGATTAAAACTTCATACGTTACTAAAAACAAATTAGAATAATAAAGCTAAGCGATCACAATCCCATAACAATATCAAAAGTTGAAACGACTATTTCTCTTGCAAAGTATCATTTATCATTCATTGCTGGTTCGACTATACTTATATAAGTATTTTATCTAAGGAAATGGGTAATGGAACGAAAACAATTCTGTTTAATCCACGTTTAAGTTCGCTGGCAATTTTCCAAGTTATTTAATATGTGGAATGATGAGATAAGATGTCCGTTGACTGTTGGATTGGGTTCGCAATTTGCATAACCATTTAGATAGGATTTCTATATATACATATTTATATATATTTTTTTTACTTCACGCTGTATTCCGAACACAGCTGGGTAGGCAGAGAGAACCTAGAGCTAAGTCACTCCATTTTCCACTTTCCGCCGAATTTCAGAAACATTGCGTGTTGAGTGGAGGAACTTAATGCCGCACTTTGCCTCGACACGAGAACGAAAATACATATATGATTTTTATAGGGTTTATATTATACTATCGATCATCTCGCGGTTACGTACGCACGAACGACGTTATTAGTTTTGGGGCACAAGCGTGTGATAGTAAACGTGACATGTTGTGGGTTCGATTCCCACGCAAAATGAAATATTTAATATTTTAATTTCTTTGGTTTGGTGTTGAGGCAATTGCGCGGTGTTGAGTTCCACTACTCAACACGCATTGCTATCAGAATTCAGCTTAAAATGGGGACCAGAGTGTCTTAACACAAGGCTCACACTGCCTACCCTGCTAAATGCAGGATACAGCGTGAAAAATCATTCCCCCCATCGAGAATCAAACCCACAACCGTCACGTTCACAGTCAATTGCTGTTCTAATACACCACTATGGCTTCAATAATATTATTATGCTAATCAAAAACGCTCTAAAACGGCGTTTATTAGTGTAGGCGTTTTCCTCTGTATGATATTTTGGATAATCTGGTTTCATTTGGTTTTATCAACGTAAAATTGCTTGACGAATTTAAATCGTGAGTTTTTAAACGTTATTATAATAATACTGGGTATTTCTTATCAGTTTGTATTTGGTCGAGTGATAAAAGAGTGTGTATAGTGTTTGTCTGTCTATACAGATTATTAAATTCTAACAATATGTTAGAAAACGGAAGCGGTTAACGTTTTTAAAATAAACATATATATATCTATATGTTTCCAACGTACTCGGATAGAGGTTCCACGTAATTACAATAAGTGACATGTAACTTAAGAACAACACTAAACACTAGATACCTTCCAATCAGGGCTTCCGCGTACAAGCAACTGTTCCCGTTTGACACAATTCCACTGCTTTTATTGTCTTTTTCACCTAAATCTACCCACTTTTACACGAATATGCTAACAATATACTATTTTTGTCCACGCGGTTTCAGCCCTAGAAGTTGTGGTTGGAGAACTGGTATATTCATATAGGTAGGTTAATGGCACTACGTAATATTGGTTTGTTAAATTTAATTTGGCAACCTTTAATGGATTAACAATTTTATACTTTAAACTCAATTTATATCATTACAGCTATTGGACCCGAAATTTGTGGTCAGAAAAAGGAAGGCTATCTTTTCATTATAATTTAAGCTTATTGAGATTTTTTTTATATACACGTTTTATCGTGTAAGATAGACAACGAGTGTCAAAGAGTGACGTAGTGTCTGGATACTCCGTTCCATGTTCCGTTTTAATCGGTTAGATAGACAAAGAGTGACCTACCACTGTATCCCGCACAGGCTAGTCAGAGGGAATCTAGTTAATCTAGTAATCAAGATATTCGGTTCCCCATTAAAACACTTCCGTTTCCCTTTTTTTTTTTCCCGTTTCACTTTTCGCCGACTTCTTGAGGGATTGCGTGCTGAGTGGCATCATTCAATCATTCCCTTAATAAATCAAACCCATAACTATGGCGATAGTAGTTAGACGACATACAAAAGATAGCAGATTACATTCTTTAACCGCTTTAAATGTGTAAAGTTAAAATAAAAGAGCGGCGTTGGGTTCCGCCACTCAACCGGTAAAGTCTCAAGAATTTGGCAGAAAATAGGGAATAGAAGTGTCGTTATTGGGAACAGGGGGTCTTAATTGAAGGTTCCCAGGTTCCCTCTGCCTACTGTAAAGTTGGTAGAAGACAGGTAAAATCCTAATCCTATTATAACTTACTTTTACGTTATAATTTAGACAAAACATGTACATGATACAAAAAGGTAATTTTCTTCAGAAAGAAAATCTCATTTTCTTAATTAATGAAAGAGATACTGCCATTAATTCTTAAATAGTTTGTTATCCTCGATTTTCTTGTTTGAAATTCGTCCGAAAAGAATAAGCTGAAACTTATTTAACTTCATTTATTTTTAGACACTTCGCTCCCCACCTTCAGCCGAATTCTATAGCTATGCTGCGAGTGGCGGAACTCTACGCCGCGCTTCGTCTATCAGCGGCGAAATCTAAATAATTTAAATATAATCATTCCCCTGAGTGAGGATCGAACCCACTACCGTCGTGCTTACTGTCGCACCCACTGCGCTACGACGGCCTCAATATTCAAATTATTCCACAAAGAAAGGAAAATTCTGATTTGAAAGTATTTTATATTCTTTGAATGAGATTTATTTTACTTAATATCAAGAAAATTTTTCATATTTTAATAAATACTTGAATATCTATTGTATTCATGAAGGCGTTATCGAGACGACCCTTAGTCTCTGATAGCGATATCCGCGATACACAAAGAACGGAGAGTGCATCCGCAGAATAAAGTGCCAATTAAAAGATAAGATCTTTATCTATTATCTGTTTTTTTATAGTATCTTTATGTAATAAATAAGAATAAGGAAGAAATCGAAAGTGAAACTTGCTTGGAATAGTACAAGTAATTTATTTTTAAATTCAAAATATTTTTCAGTCAAAGATTTTTGTAAAAACTTTGATATCGTCGTATGTAACAAAAAGCTACCACCAGCTCGAAAACTTATTTAGAGTTCCGCATCCAAAAACAAAACAAAAGGAAGCCTTCCAGGATCACATTGTTGTCATGTCATATCTGTCTGCATGTCTGACAGTCTGTCAGGACCATTTATCTCAATATCCCGTGGAGGTATCAAGCTGAAATTAATATCAAATATCCAGGGTTACGGTTCCTTGGAACAAAGAAAAACTCGAGTTTCTAAGTCAATGCAACCAAAAGATACGAGCATTTATGCATGAAATTAGCACACAGTGAGTGCTTACGATACTAACAAAGGAAAAGATTGGGAAAATTTAAACTTATTGGTACTTTATGGAAAAAATAAAATGTTATAAGTTGTATTTCACCTTGCTGAAAATATATGGAACCCTCTATGGGCGAGTCCAACTTGCACTGGACCTGCTTTTTTTTTATTTGCCTCTAACAATAATAATTAACTAATTAAAGTTTAATGAACCTATAAAAATATTTCGACAAAGAACATAAAATTTACGATAATTAAAAAGTCAATTAACCTTTGATCTTTTTAAAAAATTTAATGTATCATAAAAGTTTATAACGATATAATTATAATCTATAATATAATAAGCTTAATTAATTATAGTACTTATTAATTTACACTGCTGTATCTCGCATATAGCAAGGTAGACAAAGGAAACCTAGTTTTAAGAAAATGCATTCCCCCCCCAAATTTCGCCCAATTTTTGAGACATTCGTGTTGAGTGGCGAAGCATTAATCATCAACAGACTCAATATAATAATACTAAGCAATTCTATAAGAATAAAATCATCAATGATATAAGCGTATGGACGCTAACATGGTTCAGCAATTGGATTCACTTCATCATTTTTCATTCTCTGATAACAAGATAAAGAGCGGGGTTGAGTTTCACCACTGAACATGCATTGTCTCGAAAATTAGAAAAAAGGGAACGTAGTATCTTAACATTAGGTTCCCTCTACCTACCCCGGTAATATGAGGGATAACGCGTAAAGCTATAAAAATATACAAAATATTACAAACATAATTTACACATGAGACCCTCTTTCACATTTCGGTCACGCGTTTTGGCCTAAATTGTAATTTCGCACTGATTGGATTTATGGAGGATTAGAACCTCGCATTCAGAATTTATGAACCTGCTACCTGCCACTGATGCAATTAGCGTAGAAACGACATAAGCTATAATATATCATATATATTTGAAGTGTTCGCAGTAAAGGTACTACTAGGATACTACTAAGGTGTCGGTTCTGAGTTCAATTTCCAATCAGGAGTCAAAAATATTTAATATTTTCTTTCTTCGATATGGTAGCGAAGACTGGAAAAGAGCGGTCATAGACAGGGATGGAGAAAGACCTTGGAGGAAACCAGGGTCTATAGAGGGCTGTATGGCCATTGATGATTCCCACTAGTGCCGCGTTTGCTGATGCTCTTGAATTTCACCAAGATTTAAGGTCTTTATTGCCTTTAGCCTAAGTGTTCAAATTATCTTAATTATATTTGGTTACCAAAAACCGAACTTAACACTAATTGGCATATAAATGTAGACAGTCATCTCCTCCAAGATTCATTTGTTATTACATCTCGACACGATCTTGAGGTTAGAGCCAGTATTAAAGTTATACAGGTTTCTAATTGCCTGTAAAGATTGTCATTAATCTTACGTTGATAGATGACACCTTTGAGTTTGGCTACTTAGCTAAGGTTTTAGGCTTTCTCAAAGTTGTAATGTGAATTTGATGATATTATAACCGCAATGGTAGTCTGTTTAAACCTAAAAAGGGGGAGTATATTTGATTTTTTTAATTTACCGGCTCTGATAAGAAAAAACGCGGCGTCGAGATCCGCATTTCAACATTCAATGTCTTAAATTCCGGTGGACGGTGTCCAGGTTCTTCCATCTACCCTGCTATGGGGGAAAACCTTTGGTTTGTACAGACAAACAAGATTGATCGTTTTTCTAAGACTATACAAAAAGTTTGCTTTAAAAATGAAATATCGAGAGTCAAAACCACGCCATTTTTTACCGTCGAAAGGTTTTAACCAATTAAGCGTCTCTTGTAAACTGTAGACGGGTTTCGATACAGACGAATATTTTCAAATATAATTTTTTCCTTCTTTTTTAGCTTCAGGCTGTATCCCGCACACAGCAGGATAAACAGAGGAAACCTAGTGTTAATACATTCCGTTCCCAATTTTTAGCCAAATTCTGGAAGCTTTGTGTATTGAGTGTAGAAACTCAACGCCGCGTTTTGCCTCGACATCAGAGAAGAAATGAAAATAGTAATTTACAGTCAAACTCTTGTACCCCTGCCTCATCACTGGCCTCAAAGGCCTGGCCTTCTTTTCTTCAGTTCCTAATTAATTTTAAGCAATTATCAATATAATAAGAACTTTCACTCACCTCTAATACACTCCAGAGTGTTTCACAGACGTGACTTTACAAATTATAGTTTCCAACTTCAACTCCAGTTAACGATATAACTCCCAAGAACAAGGCCTTGGGCCCTATAAAAGGCGTATTGTTGAGAATTACGTTCTCTAAGTTATTAAACTTTGAACGTGTTTAATGTTTAAGTATAATTACTTAATTTTATCTATATATCTTCATTTCCTTATTTGGTAAGGTATAACGTAATTGGGGTTCCGCCATCCACCATGCAATGTCTCGTAATTGGACGGAGAACGGAGAGCTATGTTTTAACTCCTGATTCTATTTTCTTGTTTAATTATTAGCTTCATATCAAAAACAATACACGCACAAGAGTGTGACTTACGCGACGGTTGTGGGTTCAATTCCCACTCGAGGAAATGCAATATTTATTTACATTTATATTTTAATTTCTTCCCTTTGGTGCCGAGGCAAAGAGCGGCGTTGAGTTCCGCCACTCAACAAGCAATGCCTCCAGAATTCGGCGGAAAGGCAGACGGAGTGTCTTAACCCTAGGTTCCCTCCGCCTACCCTGCTGTGTGCGGTATACAGCGTGGAGCAAAAAAAAATTTCAAAATATAATTACAATGACTGTAATGTGTATGTACGTTATCAACATTTGTATAATAAATCCAATATTTTTTTTATACAAAATTAATAATCATAAGTGCTTCAATAACTCTTTTAAAAAATACCATTACTGATTCCTTTGATAGTGTAATCAATGAAATTAACCGAGCATGAGGGCTAGCTTGCTATAACTTGCTATAATTATTTTTTATCAAAGAAAAACAGTTTATAATAATTTTTATATAAAATATACTATAAAAAAAATATATAAAAAATCGCAATTAAATTATGTTTTAAAGTGATTTCAACGAAATGATAAACGTAAGTTTATCTACAGGCAAAACCCATAACTTCCGTTTTCGATTTTGGTTAAAAAGCAAAGAAAAATACACTAGGAAGAAAATATCACGTAAACCATGGTGATTTTTTTATACTATAGGGATTCTAGTTCTTGAGATGATTATTTATTTACATACTTTTCGTATACTGTGTCATTACGTTTGCCTCTCTAAGCATGGTTTTTTTTATTCATAGTACTGCTTTTGTGCGAAGATTTAGACAAAATGTCTAAATAAAAGAACGAAAGCAGAAGCGAACTGCGTTCAATTTGAATATTATAACAATATTGAAAGAAATACTTCGTATACATGTTGTTTTTAGCTTTGTGTCTCATTATTCCATTATAGCAGGGTGGGAGAAAAATCAAGAAAAAAAAGCTTGAACGCAGTGTTTTGACACTAAGTTTCCTCTCCCTTCCCTGCTATACAAAGAACACACAGCGTGAAGCCACTAAAATATTTTCTTATATACACCAGTGCTTTAACAATGGATTCTAAACTACCCTGCTATATGCGGGAAACAAGTGAAACTTATTGTTTTTTTATCTGCAATGGCATTTTTTTTAATATAAATATAATATCCTATTTACTTCAGTCAGTCTGTTCGTTGCTCTCCGCCTATTTCAAAAATAACTTGACACCCACGCATCGCTCTATCCTACCATATCTAAGAATTCATATATTTATGAACAAATCGTTCCCTCGAGGGTGGGAAGGAACCCGCAACCCACTGCACAATGAAGGCTTCAATTTTATATGTACCTACCCGCATTTTTTATGAACTATAAATTCATATGAATCGATATTACGAGAAATTTCCGATACTAATGAAGATATTGTAGAACGGTTTTTTTTTAGGAAGACCATTTATTTTATGTATCACGTTCGAAAAGTACGTGCCGAGCTCGTGGCAATCGCGTTCTTGTAAATTTCTTACCCTCGGGTTGGATATAATCTTATGAGAATTGCGTTTTGGGATATAAATGTATGGAAATTACCTTATAAATAGAATATGGGGAAACTAAAACTCGTTTACAAGTTAAATTATGTATTGATTTTTTTTTTGTTTTAGGTTCCCGCTGAATCTCGCATGTAGTAGGGTAGCCAGAGGGAATCTAGTGTTAAAAATTTTCGATTTCCACTTTCCGTCAAATTTTCGAGGCGTGTTAAGAGGTGAAACTCAACGCGGCACTTTGCCTTGTTACTAAAATGAAGAAATTAACACATTAAGAAAATATAATTCTTTCCCCCGAGTCGAAATCGAACCAACTACCGTCGCGTTTACCATTTTATTCTTTGTTACCTTTGTGATCTTGGGATATGAGGGTTAAAGGAAGTGTTGAGATATTCATTTGTCTAAGTGCTATATCACAGATGTTAAGATACTCATTCTTCACTTTTCCAATAATTTCGAGAGTATATTAATTAGTGGAGTACATTGTTTCTGCTAGTTTCCCACTTGGGCAAAAGTTTATATTCAAATTCAAATTCATCAATTCAATTGCTCGCTCTGGTGACAAGATAAAGTGCGAAATTGAGTTCTGATACTCAACACGATATCTTGATAATTGGATGGTGTAAGACACTAGACCCCCTCCGTCTACCCCACTATATTTGCGGGATACAGTGAGTAGGTGAAAACAATGTTTTCCTTTGGATAATAAAAAAAACTTTAAAAATACTTGACTCTCTTTCTCTCTTTACTTTTGAAAAAATATCCCATGATGGCTGCAGGTTTAAATAACTCTCCACCTACCTTAATATCCCCTTTTTTTTCTAATTACAATAAAAAAAAAGAAAAACCACAGAAGAACTAAGTATGTAGTATAAGAGTTATACTATAAAAACATACACACATATTTTTAGAAAATTATTTAAGTAATAGGAATTTTCCATGAAGTCATTTGTGTGTAACTCGTACAACCCCGATTTACTTGTAAAATGGTTCGTGATTTTTCAAGCCACTGATCTCTATTTTATGTTAACACGAGATTTCAACTGAAAAAATATGGCAAATTAACTCATATGGAATCAGTTGGCGTGACTAAACGTTGTTTTTTTGCATGGTTTTTGTTTAATAAACTAGCGACCCGCTCGCGGCTTCGTCCGCTTGAATTATATATTTATTTGTTTACTAATTTGAATTTCTTTGGTATATTAACTACAACATTTAAAAAACGTGAAACGTTGGATATTCCACATAATGCCAAATCAAGTTTCTAACTGAAACTTCAATAAAATATTTATTCAAAAATATGCAAAATACTTATATATTCATATTTTTTACTTTTTTATTTATGAACCGCTTAAAATAAGACAAACATTAAACTTGAAGGGAAGTTTTGCCAAAATATACAATAGTGAAAACTGCAACAAAATTGTAAGGTAATTGTAAAGAAAATTTTGAAAAATGTATTACTTGTATGTTATTATATTTAATAGATCATTAAATTATATATGAAATAGTTTATAAGTAACAATTAAAACTACTAACACGCAGTATCTCTAGAATTCGGAAGAAAGTGAGGAACAGAGTTAAAGTCAGAGTCTTAACCCTGGGCTCCCTCTGCCTATCCTGCTATGTGAGGAACACAGCATGAAGCTGATTTATTTTATTTTTATAAAAATGTATAATAATCACTGTTCTGCATGCATGCCTGGTACTCTTATCGTTACAAAGGCTTTTGCAAAAGAAATCCCAAGATAACAGAACAGACGACTTATATTTCTCTTTCCTTAACATGACAAGGATAAAATTTTACTGCTTACATAATAAAAACAAACAACTATACTTATTTTATATTTATCTGTAAGAAACATTTTCTTTAAAAAAAAATGTGCTAATCGTATTTTTTAGGGTCCAGTATACTGAAACAAAAAACGGAACCCATGAATGAAAAAAGAAATATTTTACTTTCTTGTCGATCCGTCTGCATATAGATATGCATCTGTCCAAAACTACGTATCTCAAAATTACATGGAGATATGCATCTGAAGGAGGAGGGTCCTTGGAGAGAATACAAACAAAGAAAAAATCCGAAAATATTAAATACATATATATGTATTTTATAGGAAAAAATTAATGAGTGCATACGCATAATGCAAACTTCTAAAACTTCTTCAACTTTTTTAAATGATGTTCCCGTTGACCTACAATCAAGAAATTAATACGGAATCCTTGGCGAGCGAGACTGATTCACGCTTGACCGGTTTTTTCATATTTTCCATTACAAATAAAAAGCAACCTGTCTTCAGTCCCCTCGTTATTGGGGATCGTGACCCTTTTCGAACGTAGGTTTCTAGATTCTAATGTTAGATGTCATTACTTCAATTGAATAGTGCGGGTTTCGGTGTAATTTTAACTTCAATTTCAATTACAAATATAAAAGAATAATTTATAATAGAACAATTTTCGTATTTTTATTAAGGGTAGGTATTTTTATAAAAGGTAGCAATTTATTAAGGATTTTCTAGTTGATGTATATATCTAACTGAATACGTAATGTTTTTTTAACTATACGCTCTAGCCCTCATGAGGTAGTCAAAAGGAACCTAGTGTTAAGATCCGTTCCCGACTTTCTAACTAATTTTCGAGATATTGATTTAAAAGATAACGCCGCGTTATTTTGTTACCTAGTCTGAGACAAGTAATTAAATTAAAATTAATTTAGATATGTGTAGCCTCTTTTATTCGCATTTCGAAGTGTGAAGTATTTATCAATGGCATTTAGTCTGGATTATGTTACCTAAAATTACAGTGTTTTAACACTAGGTTGAGGTTCCCTCAGCTTACCCTGCTAAGTGCGGGAAACAGCGTGAAGCTAAAAAAAGATATAATTCAAATTGCAAGGAGTGTCGCCATTCTGCACTGTTACATTCGATTTCAATTCAAAGTCAACGAGCGTGAAATATGTGCAGCTTTGACCCCGCGTTTTACGCAAACTAAAACATTCGGAATAAATAAATATTAAACGGTTCGTACGTTTTACAGTTACTTTATGGATATTTTTATGGATACTTGTTTTAAAATCATTTAATAGGTTTATTCTCGTACAAAAATAAAATCATCTTCACGCTGTATCTCGCACTCAGCAGGATAAGCATAGGGAACCATCTCCTCGAGTGGGGATCGAACCCACAATCAGTCAGTTTTTCAGTCACACTTTGTGCTTGCGCCAGGACTGGCCTCGTTTATTGTTGTAGCAAATTAGATTATTCTAATTTAACTTATTACGAAAATGTCGAAAAAATTGTAAGCAAAGAACCCGATGAGGTACTTTTTCCAAAAAGTGAATTTTGAATATATTGGTTCAGTTGTCTCGCTTCTCTTCTACGGCACTACAGATATATTTGTTGTCTTTACGCTTTTCCTCCGCATAACAAGCTTGAAGGTAGGTGGAGAATCAAGTCACTCCGTTTCCACTTTCCACCATAATTTTCTAGACATTAAATGTTGAATCGCTGAACTCAGTACCCCGTATTGTCTACCAAAACTGTAATGACAATATTAGCTAAATATACTCCATTCCCTCAAAAAGTAATAGAATCCACAGCCATCGCGTTGATAGTAATTTCTTACGAGTTTTGCTTGTTTGTGTTTTGCTAAGAAATCAAAAGAAACCCTAATTAAAGGCAGTCTTTGTATACTGCACGTCCAATATTTAATCAGCGTACATACTTTGATCCCTTTTCCCCCATTTCCTTACAATGGACAACATTACTACAAAGTAAAAAAAATATCTCAAAAGGGATTAAAATCGTTAGACGTGTACACTCTTGTTTACTTTGAAGCTTGAAGCGTGTATATTTTTTAAAATATAGGTCATGCCTGTGCTAATGTTAATTGTTATTGTATTTACCTAAACGTGGCGTTGAGTTACGGAGTGGCTTTACACTGTGTTCTACTAAATTTTTCACAATAAGCATAAATGTAGGAAAAGTGGGTAGCGGAATGTCTTAAAATTAGGTTCCCTTTGGTCTACCCTTCTATAAAGCTAAAAAGCTCGAGTTATAATAAGATATTATGTAAATGTAACAATATAAGATTAAAATATATAAAAAATATTAAGAAAGTTACAGGAAGAGAAGATCTAAACGAAATTAATTTATTAAAAGTCTCTTTAAATATAAAAAAGTTAAATAAAATCTATGAAAATGACAGAAGGTTGACGTTAGTAATCTAGTTTATATGTTAGCCTTGACCACGTCTTTGTGTAGAGTATGCGTCTATGGCACTTGAATCTTTCGAGAGTGTGAAAACTTGCGAATTCATAATTAAGAATCGTTCGTACTATCGTATTCATAGTTCGTAGATGTATTATGCTAGAAGTATCTAGTAAATCCAGATTGAATCCAAATAGTATATAATTTTGATGTTTTTTCATAATTATAATATATACATTAAAATGTTTTAACTACACATTTAAAATATAGAGTTTTTCCAGACAATTGTAGTAAACTTACCATATACAACAAAAAAAATTGTGAATGCCACTTATTTCCAAAAAAAATATTTAAATGATGTTTGTATAACAATAACAACTATAGCTTACCACAAAATAAGATGTAAAATAAATAGATTGATGCCAGTCGTGGCGCAGGAGCACTGGCATGTGACAGTAAACACGACGGTTGTGGGTTCGATACCTGTTCGAAGAAATTATTATTAATTACTGAGTTCCCGCCACTCTACACGCAACACCTTCAGAATTCGGTAGAAATTGGGGATAGGAGTGTCGTAACACTAGACTTCCTCTGCCTAGAGCGAGATACAGCGTGAAGCTGAAAAAGAAAAACAACAATGTTATCTAACATATGTACATTTTTCTATTTCCGTAACTCAATTCTGTATAATACTAAAAAAACACATAATTAATTGAATAATCTTATTATAACTAACCAAAATGTAAATAGAACATAGCTGGTGATCCAAGAGTGTACTTCTCTGCAACCTTGACCGCTGAGCTTCGTTTATATTGATCATTGATCAACAACTCTTCAATATAGAAAAGTAAAGGATCGTTCTTCAGCTCCAATAATATTGGACTAATTAGAGTTTGCTTTAAGTTTTTTACTTTATTTTATTTTAATTTTATTATATACTAGCAATATTTGCGGCTTCGCCCGCATAGAGAAATGGTATTAACTAAACATTGATATATGATAAGTGATATATACTAACTCCAGAACTCTTAGACCACCAGCGCAATAGGTTACAAAACGTTGACCCATAGCCGTAGTAGACCCGTTGACGAGTAGCATATCAGAATAGACACATGCAACCTAGTGTTAGAACACTCCATTCCCGTTAATACACTCCCGTTCCGTCTTCTAATTTCCCTAAACTAACTACCGTTCCGTTCCCACTTCCCTGACTGGAGGTCGAACTTACAACCATCGTGTTAACAGCCAAACTTACCACTGCGCCAAGAGCGTTACATTCGAATCGCAACTATACCCACAAAATATCTTCATTTTCAATGTTAAAAAAACATTCCCACTAAACGGATTTGAACTCCGTTATTCTATAACATCAACTAAATTGAAAATTACGTTTATAATGAGAAGAGAGGGAAGGGAAGAGAGAGGGAAGAGAGTTAATCCTCTTATGTAATCAATTACAGTAATACCAGTCTGATAATATCATTTGAAACCGAGTGTACTCTTCTACCTATAAATTGACTTGGAGTTAAGGCTTTCCATTAGATCACCTTGTTAGTAGGTACCCTTTGCTGTAACAAATTACTAATTTACTCTACAATTAACATGTAAATTTGTATATATTATTGCTATATATAAGTTTTGTATATTGTATGTTTTATCAGCTTCACGCACATCAGAGGGAAAATAGTGTTAAGACACTCCGTTCCCCATTTTCCGCCTAATTTTGATTTCTTTAATTATTATAATTTCAATAAAAAACCTGTCTTTTTTGACGATGCTGGTATAGGTTAAGAAAATAACTAAAAACTAAAATTTAATAAGTAATTTTTACGTACTTAATAAAAGGTACAAACATTTTAATCGTACTCCTTTATAAGTAGGAGACCATTTAATTCGTAAGACATGCGTTGATATAGCAACGATACCTTTGATTTCATACTTCTTCATACAATGCTTATTAAAATAGATCCAAAGTTTTTCTTACAATTTTTAATATATAGATATACTCGTAATACAACATTCACACATTTATAGTTGTTAATTTTAGCTCTATTCTGTATCCGAGCTCTTTTCAGGGTAAGCAGAGGGAACCTGGGAACCTAATATTAAAACATTCCATTTATTACAGTCTAATATCTATCCGGGCCATTTTCACTTTATTCGATTTTAAATTTAATCTAAAAAATACTTTAGTGTAAGCTTACAGCACTTTTATGCAAATACAGTTAATTACTTTCCAATATTACCATTTCCAGGTCAGTTTCAGAGAGATCGATTCGATCTGAGCTTTACACTCCGATATTTGAAGTCGTAAAATGAAAATTAATCTAGCGAATGCAATATTAAATGAAAATCGCGTCCGATTTTCATTCATTGAATACACAAACCTTACTTTGTTATTGTTTTAAATAATAACAAATTAAGGTTTATGTAAGTTTTCGGGGCGGAGAGTGGAGAGCAGAGAGTTTTAATTTGTGTGTTGAGTGGTAGAACTCAACGCCGCGCTTTGCCTTGACACCAGAGCACAAAATGAAAATTAAACATTTTTTTTAAATTTCGTCGAGTTGGTATCGAACCCACAACCAGTCGATTTTACAATCACACTTGTGGGGCACAAGTGGCCTCGCCTGGCCTCATCTTATTTTAAATATTCTTATATACTCATACATATATATGTTCTGCTAGAATTGTTTTGCGTTAACATCCATATATGTAAATAGTTCTTTTTTCCACAAAAATAAAAAAAGTATTAAATATACCTACCTACACTCTCTGCCTTTCCCAAATAATAATAATAATTAAATACTACCAAATTGACGAGAGTATTTAAAGTGCCAACACACTCGTATATATAAAACTCTCATTACCGTTGAAAGTTAATTATATTAAAATCGGCAAGCCGTCCACCGCAAGCGACGCTACTTAATCATTTATGGCGAGGCAGGATGAATCATGGGCAAATTGGGCCTTTTGTATTTTACACCCTTATAATGTAAAATTACCCGACGTTTTTAGAATTTATTAATTTTTAATTAGCACCCTTTCACGATATAACGTTTTACGTGTATGCTTAAGTTACAAATTGTAAATTTTAAATTATATATTCTGGTTATGGTTCTTAGTGTTAAATTGTGGTGAATATTCGAATCGCGGCTTCGCCCGTTTGTATTAAAATTGTGTTTAAACTTAACTGTTAATAAAAATGTAAGTAGTAATAAAGTGGATGGAAAAGCTGTGCGTTTGATTCCAAATGACGTCGTGAGTTCGATTCCCATTCAGAGCAACGATTTGTTTTTTTTTCTCTCTCTCGTAACAAACAACGCGCGACGTTAAGTTCCGTCAAAGTGGTAAAAGGAATATTTTAACACTAGATTCCTTCTGCTTATCAAACAATATTTCAATTTCATTCATGAATTTGAAAATTAAAAATAGATTTTAGCATCTATACGTTTCTATTTATTTGCCTTTTTTATAAACTAGTCCGCGTTCGTTAAAGAAAGTAGACTATTTTGAGTTTGTTTAGACATAAGACAAGAACCGCGCGAAATTCTTAACGTTAATAGATTATTTTACGATGCTCACGCCGGATGCTTACTACAAGACTGTTATATGAAATACTAAATATTTTAGGAAATATTTCTAGCATCAATCTATATTCCGTATATATACGAGAGAGTGTGAAGAGTGAGAGTGGAGAGAGTGAGAGTGGAAGGAGCCAAGTATTAAGTCTCTATACTTAAATTTCTATATAGTTGTTGCATCTATTGTAGGAAGAGAGATGCTTTCTTTTTCTTATTGGAAATGAATACAAAAAGCCTAGAGAAGTTATGTAATTAACCAAAGATAAAATAGATTAAGGAGCTTGAAGTCGGTACGATATAGGTACCTTCAAAAAGTGCGTCTATCTCCACCTCAAAGGCCGGCAACACACCTGTAGCTCCTCTGGTGTTGCACGGGGTCGTGGGCAGCGTTGATCATCATCAGATGACCCGAACGCTCGTTTGCCTTGTCCTTTTCCATAAAAGAAAGCTTAAAAATCGTAGATTATTTTAATACTAATTAATATATATATCTACTTATTATAATAGATTCGAGAGGCCAGTCGTGGTAGGGGCAGAAGCGTTCGACAGGAAATTATATATTTGTGACGTCTCCAGAATTTGGCGAAAAAAGGGGAACGAAAGTGTCTTAATGGGAATGGAGTGTCTTAACATTAGTTTTCTCTGTCCACTCTGCTCTAACAATGCTAAAAAAATTATAATTTTAGAATGTAGTAAAAAGGGTCAAAATTAAGTTCGTTTACTTATAATTTTTATCTTTCTTTTAAAGATAACATAAAAGAAAAAAGATAAAAAGAAATAACTTCTGTACTAAGTTTAATATTCGCATCAAGCAACGACGATTATACAAAGTTAAATGAGGTTCTCACTGTTATATTGCAGATAGTCCGACTTGGAATTTAATGCACGTTTCATCTTGATACAACGCAATGAATATTAAATTAGTTGAATCGGTACGAAAATATAGTGTTAAAACACTACTGCTTACTAGTTTTCGCCAATTTTGGAGATAGTTCTTTATACAATTAGGGGAAGTTTCTAATTCTTTTATAATAGGAGATTCCAACAACGGTAGTTGAGTCCGTCTATATATATATTTTACAATTTTAAGCCCCTAAGAGAGAGAAAGAGAGAGAGAGAGAGATTACACACACATAAATCACTTATTTTATTTAAATACAATGCATTCAGTCTGTCTGAACGCCGCAAGCCAGTTCCACTTCCGGTCTGAGCCTCCTAATCGGGTGAAAGGGAACTAATGTAATACGATCGTCGTGGGACTTGCTAAGTCCAGACTTCTATAGTATTAACCTATATTGGCTCAGTTTCTTGTATTTCATGAGAAACTTTATAATGGATCTTCAGTATATTATATTTTTATTCGTGTGAAGAGAATGGAGTGTCCAGACACTAAGTTCTTTCTGATTACTCTGCTTTTCTACTTATTATATAAAAAAAACCATTGCATTTAGTTCAGTATTTAAAAATAAAAGCAAAAAGAAAATACGTATACGATTTTTTCAGCTCTAGCGTGTGTTTAGTTTAAAAGAAAGTAAAATATTCACCTGTTTCACCTGTTTAAATTTCCTTAAGCGCTAAAATATAAGGAAAAAAACTATCATTGCATTCAACTTAAATGTTAAAAATAAATTTCTTAGGTTTAAAATTTAAATAAAAACATTATTTTCTCGCAGAACAAAAGGTCCGGTCGAACTTTTAAACGAGATGAAGCTCTCAGTTTATTAAATTTTCAAATAGAAATCTACTTTATTTTTGAAGCGGTTTATTAACAAATTGCTTCGCTGTATTTTTAATGTTTAAGGGATTATTTAGATTAGATTAAAAGATTAACATTTATTTTGCTTATTTTCGTAAATCAATTTGGGAATTCAAATCGTAATAATTATATTTAGTTTTGTTTTATCCTGTAGTATAGGCAGGAGAGAATCTAGTGTCAAGACACTGTTGTTGAATGGTGGCGAAACTAAATTGCAACACGATTGTGTGATGAGGCATCGGCCTGAAGAATTCGGCTGACAATGATGAATGGAAGTATATTAATGGAAAGCGAAGTGTCACTAGCTTCTGAGCCTACCTCCTTCTGCCTACCTTGCTATTTATAGGATAGGACGAAAAAACGTAGTTTTTTTAGTTTTGGACCATATTTTGCATAACCAGCGTAGGCAGAGGAAATCTATTGTTAACAGCTTCACGCTGTATCCCGCACACATCAGTGTAGGCAGAGGAAACCTAGTGCTGAGACACTTCGTTCCCCACTTTCTACCCTCTACAAGACATTTCTTCTAAAGCCGCGATTTTTCAACGCGGCTCATTGTATTATTACTTGAGGGAAAGAAATAAATTAATTTCTTCGAGTGGATATCGATTATTAAATTGAAAAATGAAGCTGGAAAATTTCTTTATTTTGAATAAAATTTATTTGAAAAACACTTTGACTTTCATACCCACTACAACACTGTCGGTCAACTAGAATCTGACTGCACTAGAAAATCGTTATTTATATTTTTGTAAGACATTTTATAAAATCGAGTCAACCAATTAGCAGTTTCCTGCTTTTCTATAATACTACGACTTTAGAAAAGATTTTTTTTACTGTAAATTTAATAGAGCAGTGAGCGCAAGACTTCTCTTTATAATAAACATAATTAAAGAGTCGAGTTGAAAACGTTTAAATGAGAAATGTGGGTTGAATTGTATGGACAGTTTTAAAGTACATTTTATAAGTTATTTTAAAAAGTAATAGGCAATTATTTGAGGCCAGTCGTGGCGCGGGGGCTAAAGCGTGTAACTGTAAACTCATGGGTTGTGAGTTCGATTCCCTCTCGAGGAAATGAATTAGGTATTAGTTATTATCATTTTCATTTCTTTGCTCTGGTAAACCAGCAAAGCGTTGAGTTGAACTTCACCACTCAACACAGTGCCTCGAAAATTTAGTACAAAATGGGGAACAGAGTTTAGTAATTTAAAATATTAGTATAGATATGGATTTCTGTATAATAAATATATATGAGCATAGTAACAAAAAAACATAAATCTTTCGATTTTATAAACATATTTTAGTAACAGCAATTCTACTAAAATATACTTCGCTAGTTCAGTCATAAAATAAGAAAATATTTTTACAACCAAACATTTAACGTGACCGCGACAGATGAAACAAGACATTACCATTTATCTTGTAAAGCTGTCTGAGTTTTAGATTAAGATTTATACCGTATTTGGGAGAAAATATATCAAGATTTGGACAAATATCTTTACATTTTTTTCAGTTTTCTCGCTGTTCGTTCACCAAATTGCATTTTGACGTGCGGAACTCAACGCCGCGAAGAAAAGCGTTAATCTGCGTTCTATGTAGAACAATGCAGCTTTAAGTCCCGCCACTCAACACGCTATGCCACCTGAATTCAGCGGAAGTGAGGAACAGAAGTGTCTTAATACTAGGCTCTCTCTTCCCTCTTCCTACTCTCTCTTCTGCGTGATAGATATAGCGTGAAGGTAAACAAATAAATAAAAACAATAATACTTTAATTCTCCCCAATCGACAAGTAACTATAAATAAAAAGAACAAACAATTATAACAATAATATTTATATTCGTCTCTTAAGAAGAATATTTAAATGTCAAATATTTTATTCCAATAAATCAAATTTGTATATTGTATTCTGTAGTTTCAGTCAAGGTTTTTTTATTTTTGTAAGGCTAAGAACAAATACGTAAAATCAATATAGTAAGCGACGTCGAAACCATTTCGTTAACAGCCTTCGATTTATAGGGCCGATGACATTATCACATGAATTTTGGATGTCATAGATTCAGTTATAAAAAAAGAAAAGAAAGAAGAAAAGAAAAAGATGTGTAAAAATAAGAGTTTTTTCAAAGATAAAGGTAAAAATTGTTTTTTAATTATATGACATTATCATAATCTTAATTCAGAGGAAGACTAGAATACGAGGTTTATATATCTGTTTGGAGTATTCTGTGGTCTACGAAACGTGAAATTCCATTGATTCCTTAGGAATTTCGATCCAAATGGTTACATGTAAAGACCAATCGTTAACCTAAATATTAAAATATTGTATGGGTACAGGGTACCTTTATTTGGGCTGCAGTGATCGACATCCTTAGACCAAATCTTAGATGGCTAAACCCTTTGTCAATCATATAGTAGAGTAGGCAAAGGGAACCCAGTGCTAAGACACTACAGTTACCACTTCCTTCCTTTTATTTTTTTTTATAATATACATAGTATCTTAATACAAAGTATACTTAGAAAACCTTTTGAGTCCTCAAAAGGGCCAGCACTTTAGCAATAAAAAGGCAATATCCGGTCTTTTATTCGAAACGTGAGTACATTTATCTATTACTAGCATCATGGGGAAGCTTGGTTGTCCTTTTGTTGGGGGTGAAATCACCTTTGACAATGGGGACACTTTATTTAGGTGAGGAGTTCCAATCCTGAATAGTTCAAGTTTGTATTGATATTTTCTGTGTTCTATTCTTCTAGAGAAATTCTCTTGAACTGGCGGCGTTGTGCTCCGCCAGTTTCTGCTTGTCACGGACTTTACCTTGTTAATAGAGCGAGGAAAATTAAAGAGTGGGAATCGAACCCTAAATTGGTGCTCCTACGACACAACTAGTCACAGATTTAATTTGTTATATGTGGTTGAGGGTAGGGAACCAGGGTAGTTTTTAAACAATTTATATAAGACATGTGAAAATCTCAGAACCGCGGGCATTTTACTGAACACATCACAGTTGAAATTCTCAGTAAATGTCTTAAATCGCAATGCCTGCCTGGCTCTGCCTGCCTATACTATAAACGGGATGCTGCGTGAATACTACGTGATACCAGAAAAATATATAATAAGGAAACCCAACTTAGAATTCTTGGCAACTAGTACCTACTCAATTTATTTTATAAAGAATCGTGTATAAAATTTTTCCATCATATCGTTAAAGTGGCACAAAATGTTTATTGAATTTCCTCAGTGCTTACTTTTCTTGTTAAGGTTACTCTCGAAGTCTAGGCTATAGAGTTTGTAGACGAGTATATGGAAGTGTAGAAGCTAAATATAATTTTATTTAATATGTACTATCAGGATTATTAAAAAAATATAAAAAGAATATTTTTTAGATATTGCAAGTACGAATTGAGATAAAGAAAGAAAATGATAATAATCTACTAGCTGGGCTGCAACGGCCGCAAAACATCCTTTAAATACGAATTGTTTTTCAATGGGAGTTCGTGAGGGATCACGCGTTCACGAATTATCCTAATATTAAATTATCTGCATATGAATACATGTTTGTATATCATTATTTTATTAACGTTAACAACAACCTAATTACAATCAAGCTATTTCGTTTTAGTAGCAGAACTTAATTAAACCAGCTTCACGCTGTATCCCGCACACAGCAAGGTAGATACATGGAACCTAGTGTTAAGACACTCCGCTAAGAGCATGCGCCGAATTCTGAAAGCATTGAATATTGAGTGGCGAGACTTAACACCGTTCTCTGCCTCGACACCAGAGCAAAAAAAAATGAAAATATTGAATATATTATTGTCTCGGTTTTAGACGCTAGCTGCGCCATAACTGGCCTCATATTATTATATGTATACAGGGTGGAATTGTCAGCGCCACTTTAAATGAAACCACAGTTTTAACTACTCTATAAAAGCCTAATATAATTCGGAAAAAAAATAATTCTCAAAAATGAAAAAGTTTTTTTTTCAAACAAAATAAATAATAAAATTATCGTTTTAAAATAAAACGCCATTTGTAAAGTATAACATAGGCACGCACACACTTACCTGTCAAAGCGGCAACGTCGCATACGTATGTGTGCGTGACACGAAATACAGGTATGGTTAAAAATCGTGAAATGAAAAAAAAATCCTACGTCCAAACCGTTGAGGTACCTTGATTATTTTTTTTAGCTCTGGGTTTGAAATATTTTACCCTATATGCAGTTTCCGTAAAAGAAGCGCTGCCTCTTCCACCCTGTATACTAGGTATACTATAATAATATACACTAATGTACGAAACCACAAACGTCTGACAAGCGACGCATCGAGATCAATAGCAATATTCCAATACCTCAACCAGCCGTAACTAATAGGATGTGCTCGTAGAACGAATGGGTTACGTATCCTATTTTTCGTGAATCCAATATATAAATCCCGCAGTCGTTTTGATTGAAGTTTTGCTTTAATAATTTTGAGATTTATATATATGCAGTTTGTTTTTATTGTATTGTATTGTATTGTGTTGTTTTGATAGCTTTTTTAACCGATCACGTCGAGACGGTATCGAGTTTTTTTTTTGTAAAAATTCCATTTCAGTATTATAATTCCAAAAGAATCCAGGTTGGCCGGTGCAAAGAACATCTCGTGAAGTGGGGGTGCCCACAAACGATGGCACACTTACTCTCCTGCCCCAAACGTTTCCTTTTCATATGACGACTTGATTAAGGCAGATACCGCAGTCAACGCGGCTAAATACTGGCAAAATACGATCTGAATTTTCCAAGCATTGACACGAAGACCAAGACTCTAAAAATTTCAAAAATAAAGTTAAGATAACTCCTGTTTTTAAAGTCGTGGGGAAGTTGTGAATTATATAGCTTACGCTTACGTGAGACGTTTCTCGTTTTAACTAGCCTGAATTTGTTCTCACACAGAACAGACATTCTCTACCAAAATAAAGTTGTAAATAAGTAAACGTAGTAAGTACTAAATGTAGTGTTAAAACTCATATCTTAAAGTTTATCTAGACAGACTCAAATATCTATAAAATTTTCAACTGTGTAGTCATAATAGTTCTAGACTTAAGTGGTATATGACATACAGACAGACAGATAGACATGTCAAACTTATATGGATTCCATGTTTTCCATTTGGGTTCCATACCCTGAAGACGTTTACATTTCAACTATAAGTAAGTCGCATTAGAATTGAACTTGCAACCACCACTAGACCTTGGAACTATATCATAACAAACAACATATAAATAACTTAATATATATAACATAAGCTATACTTGTTTAGTCTTTTGATGTGGCAAAAGTCCTTCGCAACCACTAGGCATTAGCCGACCTGTATGTTCGTTCGACCGTTAACCTACTCCATTACACCGTCGTGATTGGTAAGGTATTGAAAATATGTTTTTTTTGCATCTTCACATGTTTCCCTAAATGTAACGTAGAGGGAACCTAGTTTTAAGACACTTATTCCCCAATTTGTGCCCATTAATTCTGAAGATATTTTGAATTGAGTGTATTTAATTTTGTGGCAAAGCGAAGTTTTCCTTTCAGAGCGAAGAAGTCATCAAGTGGAGCTCGAACCCACTACTATCAAATTTATAGCTGCTATCACTCTGTACCATAAGGGTCTCTGTGAAAATGTAATTTTATTGACACAATATTTTATTGTAAACGCGACGGTTGTGTATTCGATTTCTACTCAGAGGATTATTTTCATTTCAACGCTCTGGTGAGAAGACAAAGTGCAGCGTTGAGTTACGTCATGGGACACTTAATGTATTGACAAATCGGTGGAAAGTCGAGTCGAATAGAATGTCTTTATTGAAGTTCCCTCTGTCTAACCCGCTATAGAGAAAAAAAGGTGAAATAAAGAATATTTCTCAAAGCCTAACATTTCCTTCTTCCATAATATACCAACAATTTTTCCCTATTTTAGTAAATCTCACCCCAACAAAAAGATTAGCTACGTGTTTGTATAGAAACAACCGGGTAATTTGCGGGCGAGAACGGGAAACACTTTCTTTTTATATTTGAAATAATGTATGGCGTCAAATTGCCGCCTAATCTACTGTACGTTGAAAAAAGAAATAAAGGAAAACCGATTCGAAATTGATTCCTTTTGTTCATTATTAACCCTCTACTAGGAAATAGAGGGTTAATAACTCTCACGTGATAATACGTGTGATTTGGGATGTGTGTGTGTGTTTGTATGTCTGGTTGTAGCATCGTAGCTCCGTAACGGATGAACCGATTTCGATTGTGAAAGCTACAACTCGATTTAAGTCTGTGATCGGGTTAACTAGCAACTAACGTAACCTAACACCGAATACATACTATAGACAGAATAAATTGAGAAAAAAAAAGAAAAGAGTCTAGTCTATCAAGATTAAGTTTTATATAAGCTTCAACTCGATTTAAGTCTGCGGCCGGGTTAAATTGCAACTAACGTAACCTAACACCGAACACATACTATAGACAGAAAAAATGGAGAAAAAAAACAAAGGAAAGAGAGTCTAGTCTATCAAGATTAAGTTTTATATAAGCTTCAACT
>JAEBDU010013430.1:2311824-2350601 GCA_016802625.1 Heliconius numata | reverse complement strand
CAAGATTAAGTTTTATATAAGCTTCAACTCGATTTAAGTCTGCGGCCGGGTTAAATTGCAACTAAATTAATTGCGTTCACCATTTGATTAGATAGTAATGCAATAAGGGGGGATCGGAGCGCTGCCTGGAAAATTCATATAATATTCTAACTTCACTTTTACTTTGAAATGAGAAAAGAATAATGAAAATTTCATTAGAACGGTACTGAAGTATTATGTAAGGAATGTTATGTTTAAGTAACGGTACTGGAGTATTATGTAAGGAATGTTATGTTTAAGTTACAAGTAATTTTTTTGTTGTAAGTGGGCCTCGCCTCCTTAAATATTTAATTTATTGGGTTTTTATAGCTAGCTAAATATAAGCTAGAGATACAGCCTGGTGACAGATGGACGGACAGACTGAGAAATCTTAATAAGGTTCCATTTCACTCCTTGAATACGGAACCCTAAAAACCTAGTGTCAAGACACCCGTTGTTATAGGGGAAAACAATTATTGTTTTCATTTGTTCATTAGGATATTTAAGTTCTCCTGTAAAACTATTAAAAATACAATAAATATATAGAAAAAATATTACAGTAATTTAAAAATCCCTAATATAAAAATATGAGTGATCCCTAATATAACACATTTTCATTTTATTTACCCTTTTGTAGTTTTTGTCATATACAAAAATGAGAACACCTACTTGTCACTACAACGTGAAGAAACGATCTTTCCACGTCATGTTAGTTGATTGGATATAAGATATTTAAACTTATATTTATTTTATATTTAGATCCTATTTTTTATCTTTTAGGTTTGAGGTAAATTTTCCTTTTGTGTAAATAAATATTCAATTCAGCACAAGCGTGCGATGTAAACGCGGCAGGTAGTGCGTTCGACTTCCACTCGAGGAAATGAAATGAAATATTTTTATTTCTTCGCTCTGGTAACGAGGCAAAGAAGGTTGTTGCAATTCCTCAAGAATTCGGCGGAGAGTGGGAATCAGAAATGTCATATTGGAGAACAGAGTATCTTAACACTATCTTCCAAGGTTCCCTATACCTATCATGCTGTATACAGAATATACTCGTACAACGTAAAGCTAAAAAATCTACATGAATTTTTAATTATTTTTCAAAAATATCGTCACCACGCTTTACCTGTATTAAATTCGGGCGGAAAACGAAGTGTTTCGGCATTAAGTTCTCTCTCGATACTCTCCTGTATTTTTTTGGAAAATGGGTATTCACTTTTTTTCCTAAGTAATTTGTAGGTATTTGCATCAATTTAAAAATTTTAAATTACTCTCATTTATTTATTTGTATAACAAAACTATTATTCTAGCAACATCTATTCCCATAGGTTCATTTTCGCTTCTAACTAATTATGTCTCTCCAACGTTCCACTGGACCTCCATCAAACTGTCAAACATTTAACAGAGACTGATTCCAGTCATTTGTTACAAATAATCACTGCCATAACGAAGATAATTGACGTTGGAGCCCTTTTTAATTGCTATCGTGTTTTTTTTGGTGAAAGACAGTATTATACATTTCCCGCTTATAGCAGGATAGCCAAAGGGAACCTGGGAACCTTGAATTCATAGACTCTGTTCCCGTTTCCCAATTTCCGCCGAATTATCGAGGCTTTACACGTTGAGTGGCAAACTCGACGCCAACTTAAATCCTAAACATAATCTTTCCCTCATTTTTATTTTTGTATTGTTTTTGAATTCGAATTTGCGACAATCGCGTTCTAAAAAACTAAGTTAAACTCAAATAATGTTTCTGAATAAACAACCTATAGTAGCGTAACACAAAATTTCAGACCAAAAATAGATATCTAAAAATATTCTTCTAATTTATAATCTAAAAATAAAACTTATTTTAAACATTGCGATATTTTAGGTTCATTATTTTTATCAAGCTCGCTACTATTTTATTTACTTTTAAAATGTCAAAAGTATTGTAAGTGTATTCTCTATTTCCTAGCTAACCTTATACTGATATTGTCGTCGTGGCGGACGTCTTAACAATACTTCCCGAACTTCCCTCTGCCTAGGGTAGGATAGGCTTTATGCGATAGTAAAAACTATATTAAAAACGCCCATATGTTATATATTCAAAGTATTTAAAGAGTTTCCAAAAAGCGCAGGTTCGAATCCCGCTAAACCAGTTTTTTTCCTAAACTGCTACGGCTGGTTTAAAAGGCTTTTAAATCGGTTCAAAGAGCTTAAGGACTAATATATTAACATTAATATTATATTATTTCCATTTCCTTTGAGGTATAACGTTCGTATTGATATAGCGAAATAGTAAACGTTCATCTCAGTAACAGTTTCTATTAAGTGCTTTGTGAAACTCAATTTCCTTGAATGTGTATATGAAAATTGTGTTGAATATTAATATTGGAATAAATGATTTTGTTATAGACTTATCGTTTCTCGCAACTTTGTTTGGGTTTTGCTATGTTTTTTTTTTCATTTTTAAGCTTAATCAAGCAGGGTAGGCATAGGGAAAGCGGATAAATAAAAATATTAATTTCCACGAGTGAGAATCCAACTCACAACCATCGCTTTTACAGTGACACGCTTGTACCCTTGCCACCACGATGGACTGTGATTTTACTATGTCAAATGGTTAATCTTGTTGTTTCCCGTTTCCACAATATTTTAGGATCAAAAAGGCAAAAAAGGCGGTTTTTTCCGCATAGCAAAATAAATCGAGGGTATATTAAGATACTTCATTGCGTAGTCTTTACACTAAGTTCCCTCAGCCTAATCTGCTGTGGGCGGGATAAAGCGGGAAGCTAAAAAAGTGATAGAAATATTAAATTATCATTTGTTTGGTATCCACTTAGCGAAGGCATTACGGTTTTCCACTCAATTTATTTTAAAGAAAAATCCCACGTAAGATCAAAGATTAAAATAAATATCTATATAATAGAAAAAGACATGAATGACATGAATGAAACCACTTATAAATTAAGTGGTTTTTTAAATAAATATTAATATAATTTAACTATTTTCATATAATCCTTTTTTCTTGATCCCGCGTTTTTGAGCTTTTACGTACTTTAAAATTTCCCTAAAATTCTTAACATTTTCTTGTTTGGTATTAAAAATGACAGACGAACTGTCTGTATATAAAGTACGGAACATTTGTTTTTTGGTAGGGAACCCTAAAAAGGAGAAGAAAGAAGAAAAAATTGGTCTATAAAATATAAAAAACCTTATAATGTCAGATAAAAATCATCTAATAGGATAACATAAAATTGTAAACACGATAGCTGTTGATTCGCACTCGGGGGAATGAACTAATGGGCTATTGTCATTTCTCCGCTTTGACAGGACAAAAGTGTGGGCTTGAGTTCCGCTACTCAATACACAATAAGTATATCGAAATCGAAAGATGTAATATCTAAGATATATCTGCCTATCCCCCCCCCCCTATCCCCCTATCCCTTATAGCAATTTTCTATTGCTAAGTTGAAGAGTTCCAAATCTTGTTAACGTATAAGATAATTGCTGATGGAAAATCTTAAATATAATTATACTTTAATGGTTTAAAAGGTGCGCTTCTACACGCGTTAAATTGAAATTCAATATACGTTTTATGTTACCTAAAATTATGAATATCATCAATATACTTTACCAATTAGTATATTAGGCCGTTATGGTGCATGGGTTTGTGGGGTGATTGTAACGCTACAGTAGTGGGTTCGATCCCCACTGGAGGGAATGAATTATTATATATTAATGTTTTCATTTCTTTGCCCAGGCACCAAAGACGAAGGACGATGAAGACCCTTACGTTGAACTTCGCCACTAAACCCACAAAGCCTCAAAAAATTCGCCAAAAAGTGGGGAACGGAATGTCTTAAAGGAACCTAGTGAGGTTCTTTCCTACTAGGTGTACTTAATTCGTGACTCCCCTTAAGTACATTTTATTGTACCTACAGGCGTTCAATCCGATAAAATTGATAAAGCCCGCTACGGTTTCGCTGCTATAATCTACTTAACTTGAACCAAGATTAAAAGGACAAATTACATTATCGTTGCCTTGCGTTGGATGATATTGCGAGACACTTGTAGTGACTTTAAGTTAAATATTACAAGTGATTTAGTGTTTGTTCGTGTTTTGTTCTTTATAATTTAATTTTAAATTTTGAGAGTCTATCGTAGCGTAGTGGTGGAAGCGTGTGACTGTAAGCGAGATGGCTGTGCGTTCGATTCCCACTCGAGGAAATTAATCATTCATTAATGTTTCCATTTCTTCGCTACAGTAACAAGTTAAACGCGGTTCGAGCTATACCACTCTACAGGCAATGTCTCGAAATTACGGCGGATAGTGGGCAACAGAGTGTCTTAGCACTAGGTTCTCCCTAATTACCCTGCTATACATGAAATGACAGCGTGAAGCTAAAAAAAAAGAACAGTTTAGAAAAAAGATTTGAGTATTAATTTTTTTCAGTCTACAATAAACTATACATTGTACTACCACAAGTTTTTGTTTTACAACTTCTCTGTTCTCTATCTTTAGGCCGGTAAAGGCCTAGTGTGAAGTCATTTTATCCAACTTTTCGTACATTTTTCTTTGTAATTATTGACAAAATTAAATTACACCTTGTGCCCCAGTTTGATTAATACAATACATTTGAAATACAAACTCTCCCCAGAAATAGATTTGAACGCACTACCCTACAGGAAAACTCACTTGATTCCCGCCTATAGCTACTGAAAGATCAAAAAGAAATTCCATTACAAAATTCCATAAACATATATAAATAACATAAATAACGTTTATTCCAATACAAAACGGCTGTAACAATAATCGAAGTTCCACAAGGCCATACGTAAAAAGTTGTATAATACCGTAGCTGATCGCCTCCAGGATATACGATTACGACAATATATATTCTTCTGGGGACTGTTATCTTTAAACGGAGAAGGTTCCTTTGAAATTGAACATTGTTTTCCTAAAATGTTTGAGGGTATAAAAATATTGGGTATTTCAGGTGTGGTTTTAGGCCTGTCCGTTTTGCATAGTATGTTAAACTAAAAACTATTTCAGTAACTATTATAAGTAAAGTCAGGATTTCTTTGTCTTAAAATTATACTTCAGCATCTGACTCTTAATATTATAGTTGTGGGTTCAATTCCCACTTAGGGGAAAATTATATGTGATACTAGCGATCCGCTCGCGGCTTCGCCCCTTTGAATTACACGATTATTTACTTGGTATTTGGAATTATTTTCGTATGCTGATGTCATCTTCTATCTTCTATCTATATACAGGGTGGAAGGGGCAGCGCTTCTTTAACTGAAACTACATATAGGGTAAAATATTTCAAACCCAGAATTAAAAAAAATAATCAAGGAACCTCAACGGTTTGGACGTAGGATTTTTTTTTCATTTCACGATTTTTATCCATACCTGTATTTCGTGTCACGCACACATACGTATGCGACGTTGCCGCTTTGACAGGTAAGTGTGTGCGTGCCTATGTTATACTTTACAAATGGCGTTTTATTTTAAAACGATAATTTTATTATTTATTTTGTTTGAAAAAAAAACTTTTTCATTTTTGAGAATTATTTTTTTTCCGAATTATATTAGGCTTTTATAGAGTAGTTAAAACTGTGGTTTCATTTAAAGTGGCGTTGACAATTCCACCCTGTATATAAAAGGACTTGTCCTCACTGGCTGGGGTAAGACGCACGCACAGCCGTAACCGCTGTGCGTAGAAACGTTAAATTTGGACAAAAGTTTACTTTCGTAATCTGGACATCCACTAAGAAGGGATTTTAAAAAATTTTAACCCTAAAGGGGTGAAATAAGGGTTCAAAGTTTGTATGGAAAAAAAATTAAATCGGCACCGATTTTTATAAAATTTGAAATTTAGATTTTTAAAAATATTTAATTGAACACGTGTTTCATCGTTTTCTAGAATTCTCCCCCTAAGGGCGCAAATAAGGGGTTGAAAGTTTGTATAGGTTTTTTTAAATCGTCACCAATTTTTATAAAATTTGAAATTCAGACTCTTAAACGTATATAATTAAACACATGTTTCATGGTTTTCTAGAATTCACCCCCTAAGGGTGCAAATAAGGGGTTGAAAGTTTGTATGGAAAAATCTTTAAATCGCCACCGATTTTTATAAAATTTTCAATTTAGACTCTTAAAAATATTTCATTGAACACATGTTTCATGGGTTATTAGAATTCACCCTTAAATAGGCAAGCGAAGCTGCGCGCGTCCGCTAGTTTAAAGATAAAATTCATACATTGAAAAATTTATATTTAACCTATTCAATAAAACTTATTTTTGTTGCAATTTTTATTTCACTCATATATTGACATTATTTTTTATTGAACCTATTTAAATAAAATAAACACTAAATATTAAAATAAAATTTACCAAAATAGAATAGTGAAAACCGGACCAAATCGGTAAAGCCATTTCTCATGTTAGCGTGTCTTGCACTCATATTGTTTTTGGATTCTAATGCACTAGATAGATAAGTACCACTAATAATAGTTTTTCCTATACATTATATCCAATATACTGACAGCTACATCTAGCTCATAGATGCTGCCAACCTTGCAGGATCGGAGGAAAAAGAGTAAAAAATATAAATAATAGAACATCTTAGACTTAAATAAAACCAAAAAATTTTTTTAGCACGGACTAAAATAACCTTAAAACATTACCAATACGTTTCTCTAAAAGATACTTGGGTCAAGATTTACAACACAAACACTGTTAAACACTATTTACGAGGCAACGACGTGTTTATTTGTCTTCACCCAAATTTCTCCTGTTAATCATTTTTATCAGCAAATTTGGCGCCCGTAGACGTTTAGAGCTAAACACAAAAATCGTAAAAAAAAATTAATTATTTATTATAAATATCAATTTTTAAAAAAACTTACTACCGTCTAACATCATGCAGTATGGGTAGTGGGATGTTAGTGTATTAAAATTCTTTTCTGATTCAAGGAGGAAAGACTTGTAAAACTTTCGCGGATACGCAATCCTGGTTCAGTTGTTATATTTGGTTTCACTGGCAACAGCTTTATTGAACTGGTGACCATCGCTTCAGGGAGACGATCTCATAGCAATGCCTGAAATTTATTGCCTATTGATCCAAGTATATGTTTAATGGGTATTAAGCCTCGTTTCAACCGTATAAGCTCATTTGTCCATTTAATATAGCCTCAAAACATAAACATAATATTAGGTCATATTAAGTAGGGAGAGGGAACATAGTATTAGGACACTTTTGTTTCCAAACTCTCCGTCGAATTCTGAAGGATCGTTGAGTGGCGGAACTTAACACCGCGATTTGCCTCGTAACTAGAAAAGGAGCGATTTTAGGGTCGCTATTTAAAACAAAACCGCGAAACCTAACCCACTTTGACTATATCGTAGCATCAACATTGAAATTTTAATATTCCACAGATGAAACATAAAATAATTTGTGTACGAAAAACCTACTTTTTTCTACAAAAACCAGTTTATTAAGAAAAACTAAAATTTATGTTTGTGGTAAAAGTCATGATTGTATGAATTATTAGAATTTTAATAAATGAACATGATGTGGCTGCCCTACTTTCATTATTTTTCCTTTCTATTATATAAAAAGTATCGTATGAGTTATTTTTATAATTTATATAGCAGTGCGAGAGACCGTTGTGGCGCAGTGGTACAGTCTCTGATTGTAAAGGCAATGGTTCCAGGTTCAAAACTCACTTAGGAGCAAGGGGCATGAGTAGTTTTCATTTCCTCTTTATACAACACTAAACGGTTAAACAGAAATGCCTCTAGTTGGGAAATAGAGTGTCTTAACACTGGGTCTGGGTTCACTCTGCCTATCCTGCCACATGCGGGATACAGAGTGAAGCTAAAAAAAGTAACATTAATACAGCGCTAATGACGTCGTTAGTAAAGGATGAAGGTAACAACGCTTTAAGTTCTGCCACATAATTACTTTGCGGGTAGTTAATTAAATTCTTACTTTGCTTACATATATATTTCTCGTGTGTAGAAAAATGTATTGATTAAATATAATTAGGTATTAATTAAAAGATTTTTAGGACATTGTAAATGAAGTTTTCACTATTTTTAAGCGACTTCTGCAAAAGGAGGGGATTCTCAATTCGACTGCTTTTTTATGTTTTTTATCGACTAGATGGACCGATTTTAATGATTCTTTTTTTATTTGAAAGCTGGTGCTGGTGTGGTCCCTGGTAATTTGGTCCATTTCTGACAATATGATCTATGAGAAAATCATATAAATCTTAAAATTTCAAGTACGAATGGACTCAGCTCAATAACAATATCACTGTAATCGATTTCGATTATTCTTTTTTAAATTGGAAAGAGTACACTTCGAGGATAGTTGGACGAAAGTTTGATTAAGTTCTTATTATGAGATCCGGTTGAGAATGAAGAAGTCGATTTTTTAATCTTTTTCTCATTTTGATTTAATTTGGTCCAGTTCTAATAATGCTATCCTTGAGAAAATCGTATAAGTCTTAAATTTACTGTTTGAAGTCGATAGTATTTTATACAAGCTGGTATTTAGTTTCATTTGTCCCAAGAGAGTAAGGAATTGAAAATAATCAATACCCTGTGGAGGAATCGCACCTACAACTATCGCGATACATTTTCAGTTTCAATAACAATGCAACTAGTTACGCGTAAATGGTACCATTAAAACCGCCTTAATACAATTAGTAAAAAATTACAATAATAATAAAACATACTCAAGTTTGTCAATTTGAAAAAGTAGTACATTTTCCATTATCCTATATTCACGAAATTTATACGGAACCTTAGGTGAGCAACTCCGACGTCGCACTTAACCGGTTTTTTATATCATAAAATCACTTCAATACATATACCATATACGATACAAGTTAAACGTCTGGTTAGAATCTGTTAGTTTTAGTTTTTAATTTGATTGCGTTTCTTCGTAACTGTGGCGAAACAGTTCTTTGTGTTCTTTGTTATTGATTATAAATAGATTTAAAGAACTATGCGCATCTATAAAACAACGTCGTGATGCAGATGTAAAGGGAGTTTAGTGACTGGTTCCTAGCTTTAGAGGTGCGACTTCAAATTTGTTAAATACTACTACTATACTACAATAAACAAATAATTCTATATAACTTTTTTTAATTTGGTTGTGGGTTTGATTTCCATTTGAGGCAAATCGCGGCGTAACAACACTCAATGTCTCGAATTCGGCTGAAAATGGAGAACGGAAGTGTCTTAATGGGAACGGATTGTCTTAACACTAGGTTCCCAGATTCCGTCTGTCTATCTATAAGAAACTAATATGAATCTAAGAAAAGTATGTACCTTGAGGACTCCAGGGGACACAAAGAAAAGATTTTCCAAATTTCCTATGGAACCAGTTATAGTTCTCGATTTATAGTCCACAAACGAAATTGCACGCTAAAACTAGTCTACCAACGAATATACCATACAATCTAAAATACACGAACAACACAGGTGGTAAATTTCACTAGTAAAATAACATCGCATCATTGTTTTTTATTTGGCAGCTATCGATGGTTTCCATTTCCAATGATTCAGCGTTCACAATACCTTTAGTTTAGATACCTTTGAACTGACATATCTATGTATATAATTGATGTTTTAGAAATTAAACCTTTCAACAGAATCACTTACTTTATGCGAATATATGCGTTCTCGTATGTAAACGAGCGTTTTGTTTATACATACTGGAAACAAATGTATATCAAAATATTTTGCATTGAGTAATTTGGAATTTGAATATATGTATGTTTAAATAAGTTGTATTTTGTAAAAGCTTTTTTATTTATTGGTTAGTTGAAAGTGAATTTGAGTGTCTCTTATCTAACGTAGAAATAAGTGGAGACATTTGTCAATATGCTTCTAAAGCAGTTCTACCCACAAAGTAGAGTAGACAAAGGAAATCTAGTGTTGTGATAGTCTACTTTTGCCTGATGTTGAAGTGTTACGTGTCGAGTGGCTTAAGTTAACGCCGCGCTTTGTCTATGAAAACGGTAAAATAGGAATAATTCAGCTTCAGCTTCACGCTGCATAAAATTAAGACACTTTAATGTTAAGACACGTTCCCCACTTTCTGCCGAATTTTGGGGGCATTACGTGTTGAGTGGCAGAACTCAACACCGCTTTGCCTTTCACCAGAGCAAAAAAATGGAAATACAAATGTAAATAAATATTTCACGTTCAAATTTAAATGTTTTATTCCCCTGAGTGAAGATTTAGACCACAATATAACAACAATACTTCGAAGGCATAAGCACCTACAACCATTTCGAATTTGATTTCGGTAGAGAAAGAAGCTAAGACAATGTAGGCGTTCGATCGAAAATCCATATTTACATTGACCAGGGAACCTATACTTGGGTCACAACTCACCTCACCTAGCAACGCGGTCCAATCCATGAAACACTAAATTACTAAAGTTTTCGTAATGAAAATAGTAATACGGCGTTAAAATCCGCCCAAACAACTTTACTTCAGTGAAAAGGAGAAAACGGAAAAATAATTATACTATTTCCTAGCAATTTCGGACGCATAATATATAGAGATATGGTAGAAAATATGAAAGATATTCCAACCTGTCGAATAGCACCGCAGGCATTGTTGGTTCAGCTCCAGTATGTGATCAATGAAATTACTCGACGTATTCAGTTCGATGCATCTTACTAACACATATTGAGGTTTCAATGAGGCGGAGAGGAGAGAGAGAGAGAGATCGTTACTTGTTGTATAGATTCTGTTATAGAATTAATAACAGGTTAAAGAATGTGGAATGGAGAGAATTTTTTGCTTGGATAAAAGATATAAATGTAAACAAATAATTTTTTCTTGCACTTAGAGATATTTGTTATGGCGTAAGAGTAGTTTAGTATGTTTATTTTGTTTTAATCTCATGCTGTATTCCGTACATACCAGGGTAGTAGGGAACATAATGTTAAGACACTGCGTTCCCATTAAGACACTTTCGTTCTCCACTTTCCAACAAATTCAGGAGACATTGTGTTTTAAATGGAGTAGAGCAACTCAATGTTGTGATTTACCTCGTTACTATAACGGGGAAATGAATATATTAAATTAATTAAACACGACGGTTGTGGGTTCGATATCCACTAGAGAGAATGGATTATTTGCAGAAGTATCTGAATGGATAACGGACTGTATTTTCACTAGAATCTCAGGTTCCCTCAGACTACCTTATAATTAAAACAACACTAACTACATACAAGTCTTAACACACTCTCCCCCTACAAAAAATAAATAAAAAAAATGAATTGCCAAGTAAATTCACTCTTCACATAATAACACTTACGACCCCTTACTTCGCCTGTTTCATATTAGCTAGTATCAAACACGAACAATTCTGTCATAGACGTGTGCAATCAAAGGGTTATTGTATTTTTTACTTAAAAGCTTCTTTCTTTTGTCTTTTTTGAGGGGCTTTTGTTTGTGCACTTTTAGGTAGCTGGAGCTTATTATTTAGATTTTAATATACGTTTTTTAAGTGAAGTTATTTATAAACAGAATATAAAAATCGTCTGGATATACTAAATTAATACATCTAATAACACTTACGAGACGGAGAGAAATCCAACGATTTTATAGTACTATTTATGATACTTCTCAACTTTCCGGATGCTGAATGGATTCAATTAAAGTTTAGTATCATACTTTTTTTATTTCCCATTAAGAAGTTGCTATACTTCCCTGAAGTCACCTGCCTGGCTTCTCTTTAAGTACTACATGTTATTATGTACAAACATACATATACCATATTATACAGCATGTTCCTTTACATTATGCCATTGGAACCCGATATTACTTGTATTATAATAACAATTTTGGTTATTGTATTTTATAACTCTACTCTATTTACGATTTCAACTTACGATCTTATCGACATCTCCGTAACAAAGTTATTTAAAGCGTAAATTATAAAAATATAATAAATGATTAATTTGTTTTTATTTTATAGTTTTTTTTTAAATAATAACCATTTTGAATATATATTTTATTAATGTCCATATATGTTAATTCTTAAATATATTAAAAGTGATATATTAGAAGAATATTTAACAAATAGTTCTTATAAATTTATTGTTCGGAGATGTTGATAATAAGTCTTAGTAAAAACAAAATAATTATTAACATTATTAATGTTTATGTACATATTTTATTTATATACATTACAGCCCCAATAACTAAATCATAAAGTATATAATTCATTCATTATATATCTCGCAATGAACCAAACCATACCTGCCTAATTGCTTCCCCCAAATTCTAATACAAAATTTTCTTTGCAGGAAAGAAACTACACAAAATCTACGCTTAAACTAAAAAAGGGAAACTGAATTAAAAAAATAAATATAAAAAAAAATGTTTAAAACTCAACAATACCGTAAATACAAGTGAAAAAGTGAATTTTTTTTCCGTAAAAAGTGTATAATGAATCGTAACAAGTGTATAAGTGTTTGATATAACAAGTGTAATGAAATAAGCTGTGATGGGGTGTGGCCAGAGCAAAATAAATCTTTACCCCCGGCGAAATAAAAATGGTGGGAAGGGGAACAGTGCCAAGAAGTCAGGTGAGGTTCAGTTGATAGGACGATGAATATATCTTACTGCGGGTTGGCCAATTTTAGATATCCTTTATCTTAATATTCTGATACTTTCTAATATCTCTATTATTGCAGCTTTCTCCGAATTTTATTGTAATCTCTATATTACTGCTATATTATTATATTAGATTTTATTTTTGTTTGAAATTTTATAAAACGGTTCAGCTTATATCACACTTTATACTTTAAGCACTATTTGCTTTAAGCAATATTTGCTTTAAGCACTATTTGCTTAAAAAGCTTTTTAAAGTATTATATGCTAAGCTTTCTTTTAACTAGCAAGCACTGTATAATCTTCCTTTTTAATATTTTGTGTTTTTTTTTCTATTTTGTTTTACCATATACGAATAAATAAACATCTTGTATTTTTATTATTTATAGTATTTGAAATATTACACCAACAATACAGATTTTATATTATATCTATTATATTATATTTCTTTATATTTTTCATATAAAATATATAAGAAACATCGCAAGAAATCACTACATTTTATAATTCACTGAAACTCAGTTAATAAAAGTAAAAAACAATACAATGCCTAGTCATAGTGGCCCAATTATAATGTCTGACTTAAACGAATCAATCGTGGGTTCGATACCCACTCATGGGCATGATAATATTAAAATTATTTCCATTTTCTGGTAGACATACCGCGGCGTTGAGTTCCGCATCTTAAAACAATAGGTGTGTCTCTAAAATTGGTTCAAACGTATCCTAACACTAAGTGTCGTCTGTCTACCTAGATTTACCTGGAAATTCAATATTAAATTTTACATCAAATGCGCGATATTCCCTGCAATAATAATACTTTTAATATAAAATAAAAAATCTACTAAACAGCACAAAGGAAATTTTATATGAATGAAAAAAAAAAGAGAAGAAAATGAGGATGCCTATCTATAAAGCAAAGAAAACGGGTCTAAAGCACTGACCGACGGAAAGTGGAACAGTGGCGGGATAAACGTGAAAAGCTATTTATGAAAAGTTCATTTTTTAAACTTCTGATAAGCCACTGTGAATTTTAGATACCTTTTTTTTTGTTTTGCTTCACGCTCTATTTCACATACAGCAGAGTAAACGTAGTGTTAAGACACTTCGATCACCAAGCACAGCCCCTTCTTTGAGACATTGTGTTGAGTGGCGGAAGTCAACGCCGCATTTTGCATAGTTAGCAGAGCGAGGAAATGAAAATATCAGTATTTAAAAACACTTATAAAAGTATATTTGAATAAAGAATATTTTGAATTTGAATTTGAATTAGATATTTCTTTTCCTCGAATGGAAATCCAACCCACTACCTTTTACAGTCGTACTCTTGTTCTCCTGCGTCTTTGCGCCACGGCTTGTTCATATATATATATTTAATAACATATTATTCTTCGTGCCAAAATATACCTAACACATAATTCTAGTAAAATGGACGAAAAGTGGAGAACAGTGTCTCTACAATAGCATAAAATCTAACTTAGAAAAATAATTATTATGGGAACCTTATTTACAATAAGCTAGTACAAAACATTTTAGAATATAAAGTAATAGCCAAAAAAAGCTTAAATACACTTTAACCACTTTTATTATTCTGTGGTCGTAAAAAATATCGTATGGTTAAACAAGTACTTCCCAACGAGCGAGCCTTAAATGATAATAGCCAGATGCTACATTATAGATGTCAAGTTTCATAGGAATAAGGTACGAAGCGAAAAACGAGGTTAGACTAATTTTACATTTTACCTTCGAAAAGCGTCTCTCTTCTCGTTCTCCACTCCACTCCACTCCACTGGGACAGAGAGAAAGACGTTTGTGGATTCGACTCCCTCTAGGACAAAAAAACTGCACTCAACACACAATATCTCTAAAATTGGTAGGAAAGTGCGGGAAAGAAAATAATAGGCAGAAGAAGAGGTCACTCGTAGAATCCAACTCGGCTGGGCAGCGTTTGGGAAACTGCAAAATATCTTCTCGTCCAGTATACCTCAGTGCCTGAAGTCAAAAATGTTCAATCAGTGTGTGTTGCCAGTGTTAACGTATGGCGCTGAGACGTGGTCTTTCACCGCAAGCCTTATCCACAGGCTCAAAGTCGCTCAGCGAGCGATGGAGAGAGCTATGCTTGGTATTTCTCTACGCGACAGAATTCGAAATGATGAAATCCGTAGACGAACGCAGGTTACCGACATAGCTCTCAAAATCTGCAAGCTAAAGTGGCAATGGGCAGGCCATATTGTCAGGAGGACCGACAACCGATGGGGAAGAAAGGTCCTCGAATGGCGCCCACGTCTCGGCAAAAGGAGTACAGGCCGCCCTCCAACCAGGTGGACCGACGACCTTAAGAAGACAGCGGGAACCCGCTGGATTCAAAAGGCGCAGGACCGGACGGAGTGGCGAGCATTGGGGGAGGCCTACGTCCAGCAGTGGACCTTAAAAGGCTGATAGATAGATAGGCAGAAGAAAGCTAGTACCACTAGGTTCCCTCTGTCTCTATCTTCCTATATGCGGAATACAGCATCAAGGTGAAAAAATCTATAATTTTGAAGAATATAAATATAATAAAATATTTTTCATAACAAAATAAAACAATTTTACATACAAATAGATTTTTCAAATGTTCCCCACTAAAGTGGCCTTCACTTAAGCAGCTTTCGCAATCATCTGAACTTTACGATATTAATATTTATAAAGGATAATGTACTTAGAAATCCCTCGGTTTAAATTCATCTCTATAATATGAATTTACGTTTACATTTATTACCTATTCTAATAGAAATGGCTTCAATTATTTAACTTATTTAGTTTACTTATAAATTTACTGAATAATATTGAGACTGTCATGTAAACGCGATAAGTTGTGGGTTCAATTCTCACCAGGGGGAATGAATTATTATTAATATTTCCTTTTCGTCGCTCTGGTACCAAGGAAAAAGCGCTACGTTGAATTCCACCACTCAACACGCAATGCCTGGAAAATTCGACGGAAAGTGGGAAAGGAAATGTTTAATAGGGAACGTAATCTCTCCTCACGGAAGCTGAAAAAAATTCTAAAAAAATATTCTCAAGTCTTTACGAAATCGAACTTATGACCTACTAGTTTTAAATTGTAAAACGAGCCCAAAAATCATCGAGATAAAAGAATCACGGTAATTATAATTAGAGGAAAATTGTACGGAAATTTTCCTCGAAATTAAATTTTCATTTCCCATATCATGTCTGCACAAAACACTTTAATTATCTCATCACGAAATATAAGACAATACTTTATTTTAATTAAACATACATATTTCTGATTAAATGAAATTAAATAATTTCCAGAATATCTTCACACGGAAAAGTTTAGACTGTCTGGAAAAATATCTAGAAATGATTCATATAAAATAACAATTAGTTTTTAATAAAAGACTCGTAAGACGTAAGGTGACCGAAACGTAATTTATTTTTTAGCTGTATCATGCATAGTATTATTTCTAGGTGTATTCACTGTATTTCTATCATGTGCAGAGCAGGCAAGAAAAACCTAGTGTTACCTAGACCTAGATGACGATACGACCAGTCTTCTGCTCTGATGAAGAATCAAGCTTCATGACCCAGCGTCGAGTCTTGCTTTAGAAATATTTGACTAATATCAAGCGTATGGAGGATTTTAAAAATTGTATTTAGCTACTATTATAATATTTATTTTTACTTTATGTAATGCAATCACAGTGATTCGTTTCTCTTCATCACTCCACTCCATTTAAATATCACAAAACATTTTACAATATATTGGCGCGAAACTAAGAAAACACAATAAACAGTTTAAAAACTGACAGATTCCAAATTCAAAAGTAATATTCAGTTTGTTTTTTAATTGTAACATTATTAATGGCCAGACTTAGCCGACATATGTCAGTCGTATTTACAAACATACGAGTATTTCTGTTTGCATAAGCTACTTAGGTTACGTTCGGAGATAAGATACAAAAAATAGTTTTAAATATATATGAAGATATAGAATATAACTATGGCTTAAACTATGAGATAATATTATGGGTATAATGTTGAAATGAAGATTTTTATAAGCGTTTATCCTGATTTTGTGGACTTCAAAACAAACATGGCAGAAAATACAGAAACATATTTGGAATTATCTTTATATATATTACTAGCGGACGCGCGCAGCTTCGCTTGCGTAATTAGGAGTGAATTCTAATAAACCACGAAACATGTGTTCAATGAAATATTTTTAAGAGTCTGAATTTCAAATTTTATAAGAATCGGTGCCGATTTACATTTTTTTCCATACAAACTTTCAACTCCCGATTTGCACCCTTAGAGGGAGAATTCTTGAAAACGATGAAACACGTATTCAATTAAATACTTTTAAAAATCTAAATTTCAAATTTTATAAGAATCGGTGCCGATTAAATTTTTTTTCCATACAAACTTTCAACCCCTATATCACCCCTTTAGGGTTAAAATTTTACAAAATCCCTTCTTAGTGGATGTCCAGATTACAAAAGTAAACATCTGTCCAAATTTCACGTTTCTACGCACAGCGGTTACGGCTGTGCGCGCGTCTTACCTCAGTCAGTGAGGACAAGTCCTTTTATATATATAGATAATGCTTTCTCTATATTCATTCAATATTCATTTTTTTTACCATTTTTTTTTATGAGTTTAATAATAAATTAAAATTTAAAAATGAAAAACATTTCTTTACATTAATCATAAAAATGATTCTTAAAAACATATTTAGATATTTTTGTCGAAGTTTAAAAATGTTTGACAGAAATCTAACATGTATTTTCATTTAGTTAAGTAGCACTTTATATAACAACGGCACGTCCAGGCTTTATTTGGATATAAATTCTATTTTATATTAGTCCTCATTTAGCCAGCGTATTTATAGTTTGGCCTCCAGAAATATATTTGTGGAATTATGTTCTATATTGTACAGTATTATTGGAAAAACCGTAGTGATGCAGTTAGATATCATCTGATAAGCACGATGACTGTGGGTTCGATCCCCTCTCAGGGCAATCATTGTATTTCACATATTTCGTTTCCTAGCTCTGATAGACGAAGGCAGTAAATGGGGAACGGTGTGTCATAACACTACGCCCCCTCTGCCTACGGCATAGGATGTCGGTGTTGACCGATTATAATAACATAGATACATATTTACGAGTAAAATTGTGGCCAATTCTTTACTCTCATGGAAGGTGGAAGCAAAGCGCTGCGTTGAGTAACACTACTCAAGATGCAATGCTTTGAGAATACGGTGAAAAATGGGGAAAGGAATGTTTTAGCACTAGGTTCCCTCTACCTACTCTGCTGTGTGCGGGATACAACGTAAATCTAATAAAACATATATTTATCTGCATATAATTAGAAGAGAGAGTCACTCCATTCCATTATTTCTTTCATTTATCTCAGATATTGCTAATTGAGTGACTGATATTGAACCTACAACCAAACCATTTAAAGTTCTACCCAATTAAGCCATAATATCCTGTTTTTGTAATTTAATTACTCATATAAATATTTGTTATGTTAATTTAACATTCTTAAACACGTGTTAAAGCATTCTTACCATACAAACATTTTTGTATGAAGATTGTATGGTTGGAAGTCCCCTTGTATTATATGTATTGAACACCTGGTGGATATGTCACAAATGGTAGGGCTAGTCATGTTTATATTGAAATTGAATTATTATTATACTAACAGCTTCCATTGTAAGCAGAATAAGTCAGCTTCACACTGTATCCATAACTGTATATAGCAAGATAGGCAGAGAAAACATAGAGTTAAGACACTTCGCTCCTCATTGTCAGCCGAAGGCTTGCATGTTGAGTGGCGGAACCTTATGCTGCGCTTTTGCGGTAGTAGCAGAGTCAAGAAAGTAAAATATTAATAAATTATAATCTATTCCCCAAGTGGGGATTGAACCCACAGACTTCGCGTTAGAGTCGCATGCTTGTGTCACGACGGCCTGATATTGAAATTTATTTATTATTTATACTGACCGCTTCCATTGTAAATTGTTTTTGTAAATTGGGCGTTTTAAAGTTGTGATACAGTGTGTGTGACTGCGGCTCTCGCTTTATGTTGAACTTAGCAGAGTAGGCAGAAGGAACCTGGGAACCTAGTGCTAAGAGACACACCGTACCATTGCGTGTTGGGTGTTGGAATATAACGCTACGCTTTGCTTCATTACCAGAGCGAGGAAAAAAAATCAATAATTCATTCCCCCGAGTGGGACTCGAACCCACAACCTATCGTGATTACAGGCTGACTTCAAAAAAATTTGCTTTACTAAATGATAACACTTATCTCTTCAATAATAAAACTAACAATACAATAATTTTCGACTACTTTATTCGCATTTTCGCTGTCTGCATCTATTTAATATTGAGGCAGCCATTTTTCCTTATAAGGGAGTTATTAGGGAAAAGGCGAAAATGCGGAATTTGGAAGATATTTTCTCATTCGTTAGTGGTGTATTACTTTATATAGTATGTGTGGATAACAGTTGTAGGTTTCTATTAATTATTTGCAGAGAGTGATTTATTTATTTTACTGAAAATTATTTTCAGTTATATTTTCAAGCCAAAAAGTTGTGGCACCGAGGCTCAAACGTGTTATTGTAGATGCGACAGGTTCTGGGTTCGATTCTCACTGGAGAAAATGAAATATTTAAGATTTTCATTGTTTTTGTCTAGTGTCGAGGCAAAAAGCGGTGTTAAGATCCGCCACTCATCACCAAAAAGCGGTGTTAAGATCCGCCACTCATCACGCAATGCCTCCAAAACTCGGCAGAAAGTAGGGAGCGATGGTGTTTTAAGTTTGAATCCACTACCCTTGAGAGTTTATGATGAAATTTCTACCATACTAACCGTATGTAATAGCAATACTGATCCAAATTCGAACGTTTAATTTTGTAGGGTAAATAAAAACAAACTAGCAAAGTGTGATAATCTAAACAAAATATTTAGATTGCTATAGTCTAGTTTGTTTATTTAGTGAATTCGTATCAGTGTTATGTTTCGTGTTCACATATTTATTTTTTGTTTTTTGTTACATTTGACAAAGATAAATTGCGGCGTTGAGTTACACCGCTCAGCCTGAAGCTTAGAAATTTGAGCAGAAAGCAGAGATTAAGTGTTTTCATTTCACAATTTACAATTGTAATGAGCTTTGAAATACAGAGAAAACCTAATAGTTATCTATGTATTTCTAAATTCGTTACAATAAATATATGTTTTAACTTTTAAGTTACAAGAGTTTTATAGAAGAGCTTAAGACATAATTTTATACGAATAACGTACATTATCCCTATCACTTTTTTCCGTCAGCGGAATCTAATCTACATTTTACCTTACTAAGTCGGTAAAAGCATTGCTTTCGTCGTGGGTGCTATATACATTTTTAGTATTTAATATGGAAAGAAAAAATATTATTTTTAAAAAACTATTGGTTACCAAAAGACATGAGTTCGAATTCCGCTCCCTTCAATTTTTTTAGTTTCTCTAATATATATTACGCCACTCTCCATTCAAACAACCTTAATCTAATTCTTAATTCTTACGAATCTGGGCACCCCATATAATAATCTAACATTCTATTTACAGATTTATTACTCACACAGTCAGTAATTTACGCATTCATTCAAAGTAAAAATCATTAAAGCAATACTAACGACGAAATGAGAAAACCATAAAATATTTTGCGTCTGCGCATCGTACTGGGCCAGTACAGATGTAAGGAGACGTTTTGTAAACAATGTTCGTGTAGACTATGAATTCTATTTGGGTTTTATAATTTAGATTGTGGTTTAGTCTGGTTTCACGGTGTATCCCGCAAGCAGGGAAGGCAGAAGGAACCTAGGGCACCTTGTTAGGGCACTCCGTTACCCATTTCCGCCTAATTTGCGAGATGTTGAATCACTCTATGTGACGGAAATCAACGCTGTGGCCAGAGCGAGGAATTGAAAATAATTCAATCATTCGGGTGGGAACCGAATCTGCAACCGTTGCGTTTACAGTTAGACGCTATGCCGTTGCGCCACGACGACCTCAGTTTTTTAATAGGTGAAATAAAAATAAATAACTATAAACAGAATGCGGAAAAAATACTTTACATTATACTCATTTTCAGAAGAAAAACTTTATTTTAAGGCGACAAATATCTTGCAAAAGTACCATAAAGTGCTAAGTAAGGGCGAACCAAGAGGCAACTTGGCAAACTTTATCTGTGGAGATAAACGCCACTAAATATGGACTTTAGGTGCCGTTCTGGAGCCCTTGGCGATCCTATCACAACCCTTTCGTATGACAGAATATAAATGTAAATTTTATAGCTTTCCGTTGAAGTTGGTTAATGGAACTTAAAACTTAACATAACTTCACGCTTTATCCCTCGCGGGGTAATCAGAAAGAACGGAGCGCCACTTTCCATATTAACACCACATTCCCAGGTTCCCTCTATTTACCCTGATATGTACGGGATACAGTGTATAAAAAATAAACAATAAAATTCAATAAAGAGAAGGAAGCCGAAGCAGCATTTATTTTATATTTGTTTTACTAGCCCAAATAAAATTCATAACCATGTTTTTGTTTTGTTTGTTTTATTGAGATTGTTAATTTTATTATTTAAGCAGAAATGCCAATTTTATTAACGAACTTATTTACTTTATTCTATTATTACTTTGTTATATACATATGTTTTTTTTTATTTGTATACCAAGCTTTCTTTCTTCAACTTCTGTAGCAGAATAAGTAAAGAAAACCTAGTGTGCTTTCACTCCGTTTTCACTATCACGCTTTAAAACACGCTATCCCGCTACGAAACGATATAAAAATATTTAAATATTAATTATTTAAATTTATTATTTTTACTTTTCTTCCACATTGTACCAATAAACAACATAAGCCATTCTTACCAAGAATTAATATCAATCGCTATCAAATATTAAATAAAGTTCCGAGAGAATCATAATGAAATGAAATAAAAAAAATTGCTCCGATTCCTCGAATAGCTCTGAATGTGAAATATGAATATTTCATAGGGTGATGCTAAAGTGGGGATGAAACGATCGTCCAGCATGAACGTGTTCTTGCATTCTTGTACTATGGGATTGGTGATATAAATATATTTTTTTGTTTTTTTTTTTTTGTGAATTTCCTGCGAATAATAAAGTAGGTAGAGGGAACCTTATATCAAGACATTTAGTTACCCACGCATCATATTGGTTTTTGAGACATTGTGAGTTGAATGGTAGACTTCAACGCCGTGCTTTGGCTTGACTTGACTTGACCAGAGCTCCGTCCGTTCCGTGTGGATTGGAATCCAAAGCCTGTTACTGGTTAAGCCTAAGGTTAAGCCTAAGTAACATATATATTAAATCCGAAGAAATAAAGGAAGGTGGTCACTCAAGTCACTCCCGTTATAGGTCGTAACATCGGAACGACCGTAAATAATATCATAGGATAGCATCGAAAAATTTACGAGCAAATCGTAAAATAAGGAGACTCTAACGACATTGATAAGTCATCTTTGAATTTTATCAGGAACTACTTTGCTGATAACCATTTTCTGAGTGGTGAGGAATAGGATATGTCTGATTTCTTGGACTAAATAGGACATTATAGAGGCCAGTCATAAACGTGGGACCGTGGGACAGGTTGTGGGTTTGATTCCCACACGAGGAAATGAAATATTTTACATTTTCATTTCTTCCCTCTGTTATTGAGATAAAGTGCGGCATTAAGTTCCGCCACTCAACACACAATGCCTCTATAATTCGGCGGAAAATAGAGAATGAAGTGTCTTAACACGTGAAGTTCCCTATGCCAGCCCGTGAGGTACGCTAGTGAATGAATCCATTTTTTAGTAATTAATTTGAGGAAGGAAAAAGGGTCTTCATGCACTGAAAAAGATACTTTTCTCTTCTTTCCGCCCACAGTCGATACAAGTTGCGGCGGAAGGCAACGCTGAGTTTTATAATAAGGTTTTTTTTTATAATTTTTATAGCAGACAGTAGTATCTATTAAAATATTAATAAGTGCCGTTACTCTATACTTTTCACTTTTTCCGGTTGAGAAGCCTAGTATTGTAATTATACACATCGAAAACATCGAAAAAATCAGCTTCATGCTGTATCCCGCATATAGCAGGGTATGGAGAGGGAACCTATTGTTACTCTCTTCCCCACTTTCCGAAGAAATTCGATTTTCTATTAAGTGGTGGAACTCAAAAATAAAAATATTAAAAAATAATAATTCGTTCCCCCGACTGGGGATCAACCCTAAAACCGTCGCGTTTCAGTCACACTTTTGTATCGCTGTACCACGACGGCCTTAATTAAAGTTGGAAATTTACTTAATACTTAAACTCTAAATTGAATTTGAATTCAGAACTTTTAAGCTTACAGTTCCAACTGCATCTCAGTACACGAATAGAATTAGTGAAACCTATCAAACTACTAAGCCTTCACTTGAGGCCAGTCGTGAATGCTACAGGTTATGGGTTCGATTCCTACTCGAGGAAACTACTGGTGATAAAACTAACTCTTCCTTAAAAAAACGGTATAACTAATGGCAAAGCTTTTTAGAAATTATTAAATTCAAGCAGTACATAGCAAAGTAGTTAGAAGGAAACTTATGTTACAAAACTCCATAACACACCACCCAATTGTTAAAATATTACATGTTAAGTTGCAAAACTTAACGCCGCGTCTTGTCTTCGTACTAGAGCGACAAAATGAAAATAATTTATATATATTATAACAGTTAAAGGATCACCTATTAATATTCCCTCAGTATTTCCACATAAGGGTTACCTCTAAGTTCCAAGTCTGGTGCGATTCAGATACCATTTTGGATGACCAGATGGTAAGGACTATAATAGTATAAACAATTTCATTGTTATCGCAAGCCCGATTGCAGCGTGCGTGGAATTGCAATCTTATTGTGTATGGTGTTTGGCTAATGACTCAATATTTAAAGAATGTGGTAGGACTTCCTTTGGACGACGGATTTGTGTTAATCATTTAGTCCTAATATGATCAGCTTCACGCTGCATCACCGCACACAGGAGGGTAGGCAGAGGGAACGTAGTGCTAAGACTCTCCGTTGCCCACTTTCTGCCAAAATTTCGAAGCATTGCGTGTTGAGTGGGGGAAATCGACACCACGCTATCTATGCCTTCACAATAGAGTGAAGAAATGAAAATATAAACTTTACAATAACACACTTTTGCCCATGCACCATAATGTGACCTTATAATCATAATTAAGTTTTACTTGAATTAATTAATATAGATAATAGTTATCGCTACGTAATATTTCAACTTTAGAGATTTAATTTATCTTATTGAATACGAAATAAGAACGCGAGCACTGGGCATGACCTCTGAAAGGGTCCTCCAAATGAAAGCTAAAACAGATCTCTAAGAGGGCTCACCCAGCCATCCCAAAAAAACATCTTACTACGAAGATTTAAAAACATAAAGAAAACACGAAACAAGAACATACATAGATATGGACTAAAAAGTCTATTAAGTTTATACATATTACTAGCGGACGCGCGCAGCTTCGCTTGCTTATTTAAGAGTGAATTCTAATAAACCACGAAACATGTGTTCAATTAAATATTTATATGAGTCTAAATTTCAAATTTTATAATAATCGGTGGCGTTTTAAAGATTTTTCCATACAAACTTTCAACCCCTTATTTGCACCCTTAGGGGGAGAATTTTAGAAAACGATGAAACACGTGTTCAATTAAATACTTTTAAAAATCTAAATTTCAAATTTTATAAAAATCGGTGCCGATTTAATTTTTATTCCATACAAACTTTTAACCCCTATTTCACCCCTTTAGGGTTAAAATTTTTCAAAATCCCTTCTTAGTGGATGTCCAGATTACAAAAGTAAACATCTGTCCAAATTTAACGTTTCTACGCATAGCGGTTACGGCTGTGCGTGCGTCTTACCTCAGTCAGTGAGGACAAGTCCTTTTATACAGGCTGAGTCATATTGAACTTTCCGGTTTTGGAAGGACGTTGCACGAAGAAGGGAAGGAGTAGAAGGGTGGGGATGGTGTCATTAGACGCGCCATGACATGCAGTTTTAGTGTGAGCAATGGCTTGGTCGGGACAACATCGTGCGTTCGTAGTTGAAGAGTTTATTAAAAATGGCGGCTCCGTGATCACAACACAGCGTGCGTTCCGTTTACATTTTGCTATTGGTCGACGTGATCCCATTCCCACTGGACCAACAATCAGAAATTGGGTATCAAATTTTAGAGCAACATCATCAGCATTAAAAACAAGACCACAAGGCCGAATTAGGACGTCAACGTCAGCGGAAAACGTGGATAGAGTGCGGGCTTCAATTCAACAATCCCCTCGGCGTTCTGTTCGGAAACATGCCGCTTCACTAGGATTATCTTTCAGTAGTGTCCGCAGAATACTGCATAGAGACCTTAAATTTCACCCATACAAGATTCAAGATTCCAACAAGATGGTGCTACAGCCCATACATCCAGGCGTTCAATGGAAATCCTGCGACAAATGTTTCCCGGTCATCTCATTTCTTTGCGAGGTGACGTTGGGTGGCCGCCGAGATCACCTGATTTAACCCCCTGCGATTTCTTTCTCTGGGGTTACCTGAAGGAAAAGGTGTACACGCATCGTCCCCGAACCATCGATGAACTGAAGGCTGCAATCACGGAAGAAATCAATGCTATTCCGCTGAATATGACTCGACGAGTAATGGACAACTTCCGGGAAAGGCTTCAGCAGTGTGTGGTCAATGGAGGTAGGCATTTACAGGATATCATTTTTAAAACCAACTAAATTAAAACTGCATGTTATGTGCTTTCAAACAATAAAATAATTTTTACTGCATGTCGCTTTGTTTTTAATACACACCTTATTGAAATCGGAAAGTTCAATATGACTCACCCTGTATATATAGAAGATATTTAACGACCTCGAGTGGGAACGAACCCACAACCGTCTAGTTGCAGGCTTGTTCTCTGCAGCACCAGCTCAAAGAAAGACAAATTAGTTACTAAAAAATGAATTTATTCGCTAGCGTAGGTCACGGGCTGGCATGCTCGTAATTTCATCAGTCAGGGGTCACTGCTTACAAACATTTTCATAAAAATGTCAACTTTACAACGTTAGAGAACATATGCACGCTTTTGAATTAATTATTTATTATGTAACTCTTTACATATTTCATGAAAAACAAACGTTGTAAACGAGTTATATATTTCAATAATTTAAAGCTTATATCTTGATTATATTTTTCTATCAATAGACATTATTAAATCATTGATTATAAGATGGAGATCCTTTTTGGAAACACCTTAGAAAAATTCTTCGATATTTTTCTTAAAAATAAATATGTTAAAAATATGTATGTACGTATACAAAACTTTATAATGATCGATTCGGAATAGTTTACGCATTAAAGCATATAAAAACCAACAAACAAACTAAATAATGCTATGAAAAATATTAAGGATATGACTAACAAAATTCTGGTACTTAAAAGATAAAAGATCACCACTAATATCGACCAATCAGCAGGACAATACCAAAAGTAAACTCTGTAAGCTTTCCTAACTTTTAAAGTATGAACAAGGATCGACTAAGACAATATAAGTAAAATTCCTCAGCGGGAGTAATTAAAATACTTGTACATGATTTACGACAAGGGATTCATAGACAAAGACGGAACTCTGTTATAAATTCTGCTCTCTAATGAGGGAACTCGTTGAACCTGTCAAGACTTGGCTGGCTCTGGCTATTGTTTTATGCCAGATTTTCATCAGTAACTTGCTAAGTTTAAAGTCTTTGTCAATTATGTATTTGTATTGTCAAAGTAATCGGCATTTTTAGTGTAGTTTTGGTGTTAGGTTTTAGTTGTGATTATGTTTTTTTGATGTTGCATTCTTTTTTAGCTTCGCATTGTGAGGAGCATGTAGGAGGGTAGGTAGAGACCTTATGTTAAGACACTCCGCTCTCCTCACCTTTCGCCGAATATAAAATTGAATGAATTTTAAATATTGTCTAATTGCTTTAGTTTTTTGTCAATATATCAGACGAGAAGCATCTTATTGATGAAAGTAAAACGTTAATTAACACTACTAAAACTTGTCTAATATGATAAATGATGAATATTTTTAAAAACATTAAGCAACAAAATGGTTACTTAGTTCAACATAGATTGACTAAATATATGACGACGATTAATAGAAACATTTATAGTATTTCTCAAATCTCCCAAATTTCTTAACCTATATATAATAAAATAAATCAATGAAGGGTTATTAATATTTTTTCAATTTTTTATTCCAAATTCCAATTCTTACTATATAAAAAATAATGCCAAATACCTATACTAGTATCTCTATATTAAATTTGACCCAATAACACATGCGAGTTTAAATCGGTGTTTATGGATATTTTACGTTTAACTGACATCGATACATTAGTATCAGGCCTTCATCTTTGAGCGAAGCTCTTAGTGTGATTAGAAAAAAATATAACCTACTATGAAATCGGCTATTTTGTAAAAGTTGTAAATATGAATTTATACGAAATCTTTTGTGATAAAAAAAAATATGGGTAAGGAAAAGCATAAATATATATTGAGGAATTGCAGTAAAATAACTGGGTCTTAACCATTCATTAATTAAACACCGTCGTAACGCAATTGCACAAGGGTGTGACTGTCACGCGACGTTTGTAAGTTCATTCCCCCACTGAGGGAATATTCATAGATATATAACTTATGAATGAAAACGGTATCTGAGCGGTTTATAAATATGGGGGTAAGAGAGGATTTCTCGAAATTCCTACGGGAACGGAATAAGCTGAGTTTTCCATTTTATATTCCAAAGTCTACGCAACTAAAGTAGCAAGCGACGACTGGTATATATTACAAAATAAAGAAAAAAACAACAAAAGTTGTAAAAACTTCATGTGTTTGGCAAAACGTGAACATTAATTTTAAGCACAAGAAAGTTTAATCTTAATTTACTTAGAGTTTAAAGTAAAAATAGCTTCACACATTATCGGCAAACCAACGTATGCAGACTGAACCTTGTGTTAGGACACTCCGTTCCCCAGTTTTTCCGTAAAATTATACTAAGAAGCGAAAGTTTTATAATTCTTATTAATTTCAGGCGCAGCAGACAAAGAAGCTGATGAGGAAGAAGGCAGTGCTGCAGCGGGTCAGACCGACGACACAGAAGATGACATCGAACACGGAAAGCATATCCTACCACTTACTGCACATCAACCAACAGTGTACGTTTATTTGACTTATTTGATAATAATTGAAATAAAATATTGAATATAAAAAATTACGGTGAAAAATGAGGGTGAAATGTGGGTTTGATTCTCACTCGGGGGAATGAAACATTTATTAATATTCCCGTTTCCTTGCTCTGGTAACGATAATACTCTACCGTCTGGTAACCCGCGGCGTAGAGCTCTGACCCTCATACATAATGTTTATAAAATACGAAGGAATGTGGGAAACGGCACTGTCTTAATACATCTTCTGCCTAGAATGTTGTATAATGTGAAGTTCCAAAAAATAATTTTCACTTTATTATTAGTCTTTTATGATTACAGCGAGGTGTCGGCCAGTATGCAAGATTTCTTCAAGATGTTGGACGAAAAAATTGAAAAGGTTAGATTCTTTATCTACTAAGTAAGCATATGAAAACTGTACTGACTTGTAATGGTTTGTTTTTAACACAAAATTTAATTTTAATTTAAGTTAGATATCGTATTATGTTAAAGTTGCAAAAAGATTTTAGAGTTTATTTACCTATTTGTAAGTGAAAATATTAATTATATTTCGTTTTTATTTAGGGTAAAGACTATGATTCATCAAGCGAAACGGAAGTGCAGCTAGAAACCGAACGCCGGAGGAAGTTAATTGATCAATGGCGGTCAGCGTCACAATCCACGCAATCCTTTCAATCTCAACCTAGCCCTCCTACGCCAGCTAGACGACGCTTGGCGAGAACCATGCCTCAACCACCAGAACGTCAGAGTCCGGGAACAGTCAGGAGATGCTATAGACAACAGCACGTACCTGAAGGGATGTCACCTCCACCAAGAAGAGCACACAGCGCCCAATCACATCATCCTCCTGATCCTCGACAAATCAATGGAGATAATTGGCACGATCCAACTAAGTCACCCGTTAAAAGACCTCAGAGTGCTGGTGCTAATTGGAAGAGTAATCCAAAGGTTGCACCATATCAAAAACCAAAGAAGAACGAAGTCAATGAAAACCAAAGATCAAACCAAAAAGATACAGATGCAACTTGTCAATCGGTCCATTCTAGTCAAGATATATCACAAATAACATATAATCCTACATTCCAAACACACAGTCCTGCTCATTCAGCAAAGACTCAACCATATATAGCCCAAATTATTAGTTATCCTATGTCTCAACAAGTCACACCTCCGTCGCCGCCTAAATTCATAGCTCCTCCAGAAGAATATCAAGATCCTCAAAACAATGTAGATAATAAGTACAACGCAACACAAAGACAAACACAGGGTCAGGCACCAAGTCAAATGAATACTCAATCTAACATATACTATATTCATGGTAACTCGGCAAACTCTAACCCAGATTTAGTTCATCAGAGACAGCAAACTGCTATTAACTTACAACAATATGTAGCCATGAAACAAGCTCAACAGCAAATGTTTTCGTACCTACAACGAGGGCCACACACAGTGTTTCCCAACGTGGATTACTCTCAGATTCCAAACCCTAGGATGTACGAGGAGAATCCTCAATATGGCATAAGGCCACCTACGCCTGTTGGAGTTGTGCGACCAATGCCGATGCCTCACTTTAATCCTTTAGACGGATCACATATGGTTCAAATGCCGATGTGGCCTATGCCTCCTGTGGTCTCCACAATGGGTCCCTGGCTCGGTTCAGGGCATGAGATGCAATACTATCCCCAATCTCAGTTTATGCCTATGTACAGAAATACCCCTGGTTCTGCCGGAACCTTAACAAGATATCATAAAAAAGAAAGCAGCGAGGAAGTCAAAAATGTGTGCCAAAGTATGAACTTAGTGAGGCAGAAACAGGTTGGACAAATAATTACTGTGGGCCAGGAGTTGACTGTATGCAATAATACAAGTGATAGTCCAAGTCCGGCCTCCGTGAGTACAGATAGCGGGGTGTCTCCCGGTAATAGTGCTAATTCGAAGGCTTCAGTCTTCAGCCAAACGGGCACACCTGAAGCTTTCCCCGATAGTAAAAGTAAGAAAGTCAAACCTGCACCATCCGCTCGATCTCTGAAAAACTCTAAAAGTTTAGATTCTTAGCAACTTTGTAATTATGTAGATTTTCTAAATGTACGTAGATTCTAGTCGTATGTAAATTATAGTGAATTTAGATTCGTACGCTTATAATTGTATAGTTCCAGCATTTTTTATCCATCGGTGTTAAAATTGTCGATGTCTTTTTATGGCTGTTATTTTGATATATTATTGGCAATTTCTTCTGTTTTTTGTTTATTTTTCAAAGACATTGCGTACTCGCTTTTTGTAAAAAACAGACAGGGGGAATGAAACACATATCTGGCTAAACATTCCCCCGATTGGGATCTGAACCTACAACCGCTTACAATAACGCAACTTAACCACGCGAACGCAAATGACTTTTGTTTCATTTAAAAGTTAACACTTGTAAACCTCTGACAAGCATTTAGTATTTTAACTTTGTGCCTTGCAGTCGCTGACAAGATTTCTTTATTGTATACAAATATAGCTATTGTAATTACGACTGCTAAGTTGGTTAAGAAACGGGTAATGTATTATTATTTATTGAATTATTTAATTTAATTAATTAACGAAATTAAAATTATTCTAAATATATGTTTAGATAAAGACAAGTGAATGGTACCTTCGAGTACTGAATGATGCATTTTAAACTATTCATTAATTATAAATATTAAGAATTCGCTTTGTTTTATTTTAAACCCTGTTTATAAAAATGATTTTTTATTTATTTCTTTACTTTTAAAGAAACACAACAAGAATAAGTTATAATATATATAAAAGTCCAGGTTTTTTAGCTTTACACTAGTCAATGGTCTGACACTATGTTGCCTATTTTCCGCTACATTTTCAAGATATGAACTGAATTTCTGCTCTTTGTCTTATTACCAGAGCATGTTAATGAAAACATTTCATTTTTCTGAGTGGGTTCAAACCCAAAACCATAACCGTCGCCACCACCGATAATGTCTCATTACGTACCCTCTGCCTACCCTATTACATGTTATACAGCCTTTAACTACTAAACTAGGTTCCCTCTGCATGTCCTGTTACGCAGAGAAAAACGTAAAGCTGCTTAAACAGAACTAATATCGAACCCCCTATCTTCGCACCAATGAGCAATATCATTAAACAAAATCTACACAAGATATGAACCTATAACAAACCTAATACGTCCCCATATTGGTAAATCAATACTAAACTTAGTTAATATCCACCGACCACATAAGCCTCTGTTGTGAGTAATATCGTTAGTGAATAAACGAATTATTTACACATCTATGATTAGACCAGCTGGCAAAGTAACTTATAACCAGAAGGAAGTGGTAGTGGATTCAATTCGGTCAGAATTGAGTATTAATATGATATATCTGATTTTTGTTTCAGATAAGAAGGTTGACACTTTAAAAAAATCGAGGATAGGAGGCCAGTAATAGCGCAGTGGCTCAAGCGCGACAGTTTTCCACTCGATTCGATTCCCACTCGAGGAAATGAAATATTTTATTTCTTCGCTCTGGTGTCGAAGCCAACCGCAGTCTCGAGTTCCGCCACTCAATACGCAATGCTTCCAGAATTTGGCGGAAAGTCTTAACACTAAGCTTTAAAACTTTAAAAATTTCTAACCTAAACTAAAACTTAAACAAAAAAATCCTACACGCGTTTTAAAATGGAGAGGTTACGTACTAACCACCTAGTTTCTCATATAAAGTCATAATAATAAATAATTTTGTATCGTAATTCTTTATTAAGGATCAGGATAATTGAAACTAACAATGTTATATATATTCGATAATAGTTCCTACTCCAAAGCTTGTTGGAATCCTGTTTCGTTGTAAAATCAATAGACGGCACGTGTAAAACTGCAGTTTTCGATATTCCTTTTAGTGGGGTATATATTTTAACAGTTATTCACAAACTGGATGAAAATATAAAAATATGTCAGCTTCACGCTGTATCCTGCACATAGCAGGGTAGTTTTCATAAATAAAGGATCAAAAAAGAGAGATATGAGATCATGACGGAGAGATTTCCATTCAAATTCGAGATATTCCTTATAAACCTGCTGTACGTCTTTAATACGAGAAGCTAGAAAAATATCTATGCTTATTTAGTAAAGGAAGAATGCGGAGGAAGTCTAAATAGCATCCAGGTAATCCTAATTAGTGCTTGCCGCGTGGGAAAGATACCTTTCAACTCGTGTGGGATGAAAAATAAAGAGAATTGTGAAGAAAATTCATTATCTGCTTAGATATTTTCTTTGTATTTTTTTATTTATAACTAAGGTTCTTTGCCCCTTGCCCACTGTGCTTGCCAACCCCCGCTCGTTGCAATTTTATATTTTCAATAATTAACAACTATCAACAATCTCTATAGATAACGACGTGGTTTTTTAATAACTCATCTATAGATATAAGAAAGGCAAACTTTTCTTAATATTTTTGTTTCTTGTTTGTTTTATTAAAATGGCTGAAGCTTTAAATTTCGATGTATTAATGTTTTTTAATGTACGATGTATGGACTTTAAAATGATGAGGTTATTAGATCACGGAAGTGATTCAGATGAGAAAAAAAAACTTGAATTATTTAATATTTTCACTCAAAACACAATGTCTCCAGAATTCGGCGGAAAGTGGAGAGCGGAGTGTTACTACTACATACGCGTGTTACATGAAACAAATATATATAACTGCTGAAGAATCTAATTTTACAACATTACTATAGAAATATAAAAAAAAAATACTTTAACAAAATAACACAAAAACATACTCGTATACAGCTATAAAGAACATTTCCTTGTCTAAACACCGTTGAAATACCTAGTGCCTAGTTATATTTGTATCCAGAAATTCATTTCGCGAGGGGAGCCGTGTGGAGGGGAGCCCTGTGGAGTGGAGGTCATTGAACGCCACCCCCTTCAGTTTTGACGGGATGCTGCGTTTGTACGAGAGGTCGTGGGTTTTAGTTAGATAGTTTTTCTTATGTGTTTTTAGTTATTTTTTGAGATAAGATCTGGTTTTTTAATATAATAATAAAATATTTTGTTACTCTATTTCACTGTTTTAAGAATTGCTTATAAGCTTTCAACAGCACAGCGTCTGTTGGTTCGATTCTCACTCAGGGGATAATAGACGAATCTTATTAGGGATATTAAATATTAAAAAAAAATGTTATTTTATAAACTAAGACTGGCCGTTTTTAACGCTTAACTACTTCAATTGTAAAAATGTTCTACTAAAAAGTATATTGCAGGTAATAGAATATCCATATTATATTTTTCAATTATTATTATTTAACTCTGGAAATAGAATGGAATGTTTTAGCACTAGGTTTCCCCAATCTTCTCTTTTATGCAGGGAAAGTTGGGAGGAAAATTTTTAGATTTGAACCACTATTTAAAATCATTTCATGAAACAAGCATGAAAGTGTTCTAAACATATCAAAACCAACGCTCGACAATCCCTTTGAACAAAGCAATTTTTTTTACAAAATCTTCCATCCACTATCCCGTGGGACTTCGTTTCCAGAATACGAGTGGATATATGGAAAAGTAATTTTTGTAGTGACTTCGGTGAGCCTATCTTCACATTTTGTTTATTTTGCAGAATAAGAACTTAGAGAACCTATAGATAGATATCAGAGATAGAAATTAGAAAAATATTACTATTACTGCTTATAGTATAATATATAAATATATTATAATATTATTATAAATATAAGATACTAGCGGCCCGCCCGCGGCTTCGCCTGCGTGAACTACGTTATTATAAATTTCTGTCTCCATGAGTACCAACGTCCTATAAGTGACGTCCATGCAAAATTTGAGATTCCTAGCACATGTAGTTTCTGAGATTTCGTGATGAGTGAGTGACCTTTCGATTTTATATATATATATAGATAGATAAGTATTCACATAAGACTTCACCTTGAACTCTGTATTTCAGCAAAAACCGGATTAAACTGCATTTGCAACTGCAATTCAAGTCCATTATACAAGCCTAAAAAAATATATCAAATATAATCTTGCAGGAAAAATCTGGAGCAGAGTGTCTTAAGGCTCTCTCTGCCTAACCTGCTACATGTTGAATACAGCATTGAGCTTAAAGAAAACAACAGTACTGTAGAAAAAGTACTGAAAATATAATTCTATATTTCAAAGTAAGATAACCAAACACAGCACGGATCAGGTCGTTGCGAGGTCAGAAGACATTGACTATCATAGCACAATTAAAATTTAATTTTAAATGTCCCCGTTTTATTATAACTTTTAGTTTAAAAGGAATATTTGGTTTGATTAACTTATTGATAAGGAAACTATTGTATTTGTTATATTTTAAGGTAGGCGGGGAACTTAGTGATATTTCAATTCTTGAGTTTACTTTCTTTCAGCAGCAATCAAAGGGTACAGGAGAATTTAATGTTAAGACACTCCGTTCGCCACTTTCTCACGAATAAAATTTAAATGCTTCCTGTTTAAAATATTAAAAATAAATAAAACTAAACCACGTGGAAACCTTTCTCGATAAATGAACTATTTAACACATTTTTTTAAACTTTTAGTTCCTGAGATTAGCTGTTCAAAACAAACAAACTCTTCAATATTATAATATTAGATGTGACAACAGAGCTGTTTCTATAGACACTAGGTCTACGTATACCTAGACCAAAAAGTAATTTCCACAATACACACAAAAAAGTAAAACAAAAAGATTTAAGTAAGAAAAAGTCTAAAGTAAACGTAATAGAGGAAAGTTGTTATAAATCGTTTTCTTTTTAAACAGTACTAAATTTTTGTTTCGGCATCGGCACGAATGAGCTAAATTTATTCCTCGGAGACAAAAGTTCTTTTAACTTTGTTATAGCTTTTTATATCAGCTTCTCTATGGACCTAATAGCAGATGTCTCTGGTTTTCTACTGGTGGAAATGAGCGTGGCTTGTTTTTTATTTATTAATTAATATAAAATCAGGCCGTCGTGACGTAGTGGGGCAGTATTTCAATGTGTACGCGACGGCTGTGGGTTCGATTCTCACGCGGGTGAAAGAATATATTTAAATAGTATTTTCTTTTTTGCGATCGGGATCAAACTCATAATCATTACGTTTTAGATATCGCTTCGGTATTGCACTAAGCTGGCATAGTTGAATTTTGTCTCAGAATATCGTAAAATTTAAAAAATGTTTATTTAAAAATATAATTTCTAACCACATATTTTAGTATTCCAGTCATGGCACAGGGAGTGCGCTAGGTTGTGGGTTCGATACCACTCGAGAAAATTATATATTTTCATTTCTTTGTTGACGTTGAGTTCCGCCAATCAATATGCAAAGCCTCCAGAATTTGCAAAAAGTGGGGAACAAAAAGAAGTGTCTTAATGAAAATGATGTGTCTGAACACTAGGTTCCCAAGTTTTCTCTGCCTACCATGCTATACGCGGGATACAGTATGAATTAAAAAAGAAACATTTAATTAAAAACTAAAACCTACATTTACACCTACTTTTCTATCGCTTATAACTAAAATTGAACCATTACTAGCTAAGCGCACTATAGAGAGTCGATGAGATAGCTTCCGGCTGTCACCGCGTACAAATTGCGTTCGTGTGAAAGTGCAGTGTAAAGTGCATTTTGTCACTTTTATATGTAACTACTATATGCTTTTGTTGGGGTGTTTTTGTTGATTTAACGTTATAATTTATTAATAAATAACCATCGTTGTTTTTTTATTTTGAAATAAATAGAATTGAAATTAAAATTAATCCTACTTTCTTATAAATCTTTTTTTTAAACCAACGCTATTAAACCTACTTAAACCTACTTTGTTTTTTTTAATGCTTCTATTCTATTTTCTTAATAATAATTAATTGTTTCCTCCAAGTTAAATTAATTAATTCATTAAATTAGTTAATTTATTATTTAAGCTTAAAAAAAAGTAGGAATCGAATATACAACCATCGTGTTTCAGGTATTCCTTGTTACTCCATGAATTCAGTGGATTTTCTTTGTTTTTATCGTAATATATTAAAAACTCTTAAAAATGTTATTTTCAGCTATTACTTATTTCATGATAGTAGACTACGCTTGCTTGAAATGGTTATTTTAAAAAGAGCAACTGTTGAATTTCTAGATGCGAAACTACTTCTCAAGTTCGTAGTAGATTCTCAGCGGATAGAACTTTAAGTTGAATTGAGGATCAAAAGGATTCAAACTTTGTTTTTCTTGATGTTTGATTTGCAAATAAATTCTGAAAATTGTACAAAAATATATAAATGTTAATAAAATAATGGCTTCGAATTCCATTTTAGATAAATGCTTATATTAATCATACATTTGGTTTTAAAAACACTGAATTTAGAAAGTTGAAATTTTTCATGTAAATAGTTTAGGGGGTGTCACAAAAGACATATTTTTCGAAATGACTACGAAAACGAGATACAACGAAATTTTCCATTTTTCTTTACACAAATAAAATTGTAAGCGATGACTGGTATATACTATTATATTACTTTATTATAAAAGTAGAAATACATTCGTCCTTACTCAGTTCAAGTACCAACCTACTGCGATCCTTGAGTCCCGTCTAGGCAACTCTTATATTTATTTTAAAATATTACATTTAATAAAAATACGTTTCCACAACAATTTCTAAAGTAAAGGTTCTCATTTTAAGAAAAATGTCATCTCGTAAAGTTATTTTAACGAATTGCTATGAAAATATCTATCTATCTATACTATTAAAATAAACTTTTCCTCGCCTATCAGTATAAGCAGATACAACCAAGACAATGGTTTTCATTTTTCACTCTAATTCGAGAAATTTTGAATACATTACCTATTCTTTTGCAATTAGTAAACATTTATATAGGATTGGTTTTAGATGACCAGTCGAATATTGAAGACGGCCCCATATAACATTTATATTATAACTAGCGACCCCCTTGCGGCTTCGCCCGCTTTTACTACTGGATTATTCATATAATGTATGTTTGCAAAGCACTTAAGATAATGTGAAAATAAATTAAACTCTAATGCAACCCGCATTTTCGTAGTTTCAATAAGGATTTTCCAATTGTTTTACTCGGCAAGGATTTTTTAGTAGGTACCGTAATTTTAAATCTGTGCTACTAATCTTTGCAAGTACTTATTAAAATATATTTAAATGACTATTTTTAGATAGTTAAATGACTATTTTTAAACGCAAGAAATTATAAACAAAAACCTACCTACTAATAACTACTACAAAAAATATGAAACCAAATATATCGCGCTGAAATAATACATTCAACTCCGATTATCCAATACGTGCAAACGCATCTAAATCTTCGTTGCTATAGAGGCAGGCGGGTTTTTTTTTTCGAGCTTGTGGTTAATGCTTAAGAGTGTATTCTGTCCCTGATGAAAAGCAAGCACTACGTGGCTGCCTGTGAGGAAAATTAAATAGAATGCAAATGCATGGCCGGGAATCGAACCCGGGCCGCCCGCGTGGCAGGCGAGCATTCTACCACTGAACCACCGATGACTGCTCATGACGGGCTTGTATAAGCAAAACGTCGCGGGGCGCGTTTCGCAGCAAGGATGTTTTGATATTGTAACAACTTCTAAAGTACTTATTAAAATGAAAAACAGTAAAAGACAGTTTTGATCTACATTAAATGGCCAACGTAACTAATATACTTATTTATATGCTGAGAGTAAGGGATAAGTAAAACTTGAGTCCGCACAGCCGATGAGTCAACGGCGTGATGTGTCAACAATTAAATGCGTTTTTCTCTTAAACTATTCGCAATTTCGAAATAGTGTATATAGCAAATTTTATCTTCGTTTAACGTAGAAAATTAATAAAGTATTTTAAAGGATAAGGATTAATACCAATATGGAAAAATATCCCTCACAATAAAAAATATATTGAAATTACTATTTTTAGACAGAAATATGATCACTACACGTTATCCTTAAAAGATAAAAATATGCTCTCGCTGACTTTTTTGTAGATCTTATTAAGAGGAACAATACTCCAGTACATTATTTTCATGTAGTAGTTACCATTAAAGCAGCGCATGCGCGAAAGTGTCTCAACGGGTAGGACTTTATACACATTTATCGTATTTATGTTAATTTACATAAAAATGTACGAATAATAAACTATTGTCGAAATGTCAGGTGGTAAGTATAAGAAAATACTTAATAACCATAATTTATTGTTCCTCTTTTACATATACACACTTCTAACACTGTTTCTATATAACACTTTACACTTATACACGTTTTAAAAGGCATAGTTCCAACAATGACACTGATTTTAAATACTTGAACACTGTCACAATTTTACACCTTACGACAGGCAGAATAACGACGTACTGACTCAATCCTTCAAAAGCGTCACTTTTTATAGCCGTTCCCTTCCTGTTTTATAAATAATTATGTGGGTATTATTATTTTATTTTCTGTAAAACACCCTCACACTGATAATTGTCTTACAGTTCGGCCGTCCTGCACCGAAACACGACCTCGTGTTTCCAAAAAAACAATAAAAAGAGAATAACTATGGTCCATAACTCTTACATAATTGACTGTAACAATGTCTCTTACAAAAATGATTTACAGCTTTCACAAACAATATCTAAAGGCAATCTGCCATGTTAAACTAGGGCCAATTTTTACCCACGTAACCTGGGTCAATCTGCCCACCTGAATCTAGAGCAATCTGCTAACCTTTACCTGCGGCAATCTGCCCACTTTAAGTTGCGGCAATCTGCCCATATTAAACTGCGACAATCTGCCCGTTTTAAGCTG